>SNQJ01S0058214.1:57666-71403 GCA_010110895.2 Picea sitchensis
ACTAAACAGTGTTTAGTTGAATTCAAGATAGGGGGATATAATGATAAGGTCTTATGTGATGTCATTCCCATGGATGTATGTCATTTATTGCTGGGTAGACCATGGAAATATGACAGAAATGTGGTTCATGATGGGAGGATGAACACATATACTTTAGAGAAGGATGGGAGGACGCACAGATTGCTTACGATAAAGGATAAATAGGTGAAACCGGAAGTAAGCAACACAATACTTCTCATGAGTGGGAAGGAGCTTCTTACAGATATGGAGAAGAAAGAAGATCCACAATTCTTTGTGGTCAGGAAACCAAGGATTGTCCTGACTAGCACAAGAGTGGATGACTTACCAGATGAGATTCAGGAACTGCTGAGAGAGTTCACTGACATCATCGTGGACGAATTACCTCATTCGTTGCTGCCGATGAGGAGTGTGAGTCATCACATTGATCTCATACCAGGAGCAAGTTTGCCGAACAAAGCTGTGTACAGATTGACGCCGCAAGAAAATGAGGAAGTCAAGAAGCAGGTCCAAGAGTTGTTGGACAAAGGATTAGTCAGGGAAAGCCTGAGTCCATGTGTCATTCCAACAGTGCTTAGTCCGAAGAAGGATGGAGGTTGGAGAATGTGTACCAACTCAAGAGCGATCAACAAAATTACCATCAAGTACAGGTTTCCACTACCGAGAATGGATGATCTGATGGATTGCCTGAGTGGGGCAAATTATTTTTCAAAAATTGATCTGAAGAGCAGATATCATCAGATTCGCATGAGAGAAGGTGACGAATGGAAGACAGCATTAAAGACAAATGAAGGTTTGTACGAATGGTTGGTCATGTTGTTTGGCTTGACAAACGCACCGAGCACATTTATGAGATTGATGAATGAAGTCCTGAGGGAATTCATCGGGAAGTTTGTCGTCGTATATCTGGATGATATACTGATTTTGAGTAAGACAAAGGCTGAACATTTGAAACATTTGGCCATGGTGATGAGAAAACTACAGTAGGAGAAGTTGTTGATTAATATGAGGAAATCTTGATTTATGAAGACAGAGCTCATTTACTTGGGTTTTGTCATATAGACAAATGAATTGAAAATGGATCCAAGTAAAGTAGAGGTGATTAAGAATTGGCCATCACCGAGAAAATTTTTCGAGGTGAGAAGCTTCCATGGTTTAGCTAGTTTCTACCCAAATTTCATCAGGAATTTCAATGGAATTAGCATAGCAATGATGGACACGGTGAAAAAACGACATAAGTTTTTTCATTGGACAACAGAGGCGGAGAAGAGCTTCAATCTGTTGAAGCGGAAGATAACGGAACAACCAGTGTTGGTGTTGTCGGATTTCCAGAAGACATTTCAGGTTAAGTGTGATGCAAACGGATATGCCATAGGAGCGGTCTTGAGTCAGGAGGACAGACCAGTTGCATATTTCAGCGAGAAGCTGGATGAGGCAAAGGTAAAATACTCCACGTATGACAAAGAATTTTATGCTATCATACAGGCATTGAAGAAGTGGAGGCATTACTTGATCCCAAAGGAATTTGTATTGTACAACGATAATCATGCATTGTAGTTTGTGAGTCAACAGGAGAAGTTGAATCAGAAACATGCAAAATGGGTAGAGTATATGCAGAATTTCATGTTTGTGATCAAACACATTTCAGGAATTGCTAACAAAGTGGTTGATGATTTGAGCAGGAAGTGTTTGTTGCTACAGGAATTCCGAGTCAAAATATTGGGTTTTGAAAATCTCAGGGACATGTACGCAGAAGATACAGATTTTGGAGAAGCATATGAAGCAGCTAAGAATCCAGTTCTCAGAGACAGAAGCCCTTGGATAGATTATATGATCCAGGAGGGATTGTTGTTCAGAGGCAATCAACTGTGTATTCTGAATTGCTCCATGAGGGAGAACTTGTTGAAAGAAAAACACAGTGGTGGATTAGCAGGACATTTTGGCCATGATAAGACATTCGCAAAGCTGAGCGAATCATATTTTTGGCCAGGCATGCGAGCAGAGGTCAAGAGGTTTGTTGACAGGTGTCGAATTTGTCAGCATTCAAAAGGGAGGAAACAAAATGCAGGTTTTTATCAACCATTGCCCATACCAGAGAGACCATGGGAGGCGATTAACATGGACTTTGTATTGGGTTTGCCGAGGATGCAGAGAGAGGTTGATTCCATCTTTGTGGTGGTGGATAGGTTTTCAAATATGGCACATTTTATCCCATGTATGCGACCCACATCGCAAACTTGTTTTTCAAAGAGATTGTGCGACTTCATGGATTGCCGAAAAGCATAGTTTCAAATAGAGACACTAAATTCATAGGGCATTTTTGGAGGACCTTATGGAAGAAGCTATGAACTAATTTGGCATTTAGTTCAGCTTACCATCCTCAGACGGATGGGCAGACGGAAGTAGTCAACAGAAGTCTAGGGGACTTGCTGAGAAGCTTGGTGACAGAGCACCATAGCAGCTGGGATAACATATTACCATAGGCAGAGTTTGCATACAATGATTCTGTGAATCGAAGCACATGAAAGAGTCCATTTCAGGTTGTATATGGGATGCAGCCAAGAGGAGTTTCTGAACTGAGGAATTCAGAACAGACTGCGACTAGCAGTGTGAGTGCAGAGGAATTCCCTGAGGCGATGAAAGAACTTCACGGCAGGGTGAAGCAGCGACTGATAGACTCAAATCAGGAGTACAAGTGCAGAGCAGATCAGCATCGGAGACAACTTCAGTTTGAAGTTGGTGACCTGGTTCTAGCACACTTGAGGAAGGAAAGGTTCCCAAGGGGAACATATAACAAGCTGAAAATGAAAAAAATTGGACCATGCAAGGTCTTGAGAAAATTCAGAGAAAATGCTTATGAGATTGAGTTGTTGGATGGCATCGAAATATCTTCGATATTTAATATTGAAAATTTATACCCATACAGGGCTGGAGAAGATGAGACTGGAACTGAGCAGCCAGTGATCGAGTGGATGAAGCAATTACCAGTTGCAGAGAAGCCACAGATGGAGTGCATACTGGACAAGCGAGTGGGTAAGAGGACCAGAAGGAAGGAATACTATGAGTATCTGGTCAAGTGGAAGAACCACCCAGTGGAAGATGCCAGCTGGGAGACTAAAGCTGAAATTCAAAAGCATGGAAATACCATGCAGGAGCTCATGGACAGAAGCCCATGAAAGTTTTCAAGCCGAGGAGTATGATGCAGGAGCATCGCAATTACCAAAGCAGGCGTGGAGCCAGTGCATGTGTTTTTAACACATGACATATCATTCGAAATTTTTTGGAAATGAAGCGCCAAACCTTCAATGAGCATTTATGGGAAGCGCCTTTTGTATGTTGTATCAGATCTCAAGCCATACGCTCTTGTCTGAAGTAGATAGAAGGCATTTAATCTAGTTAATGCAGGTAGGTAGGATATATTTCTAGATTAGATAGTTTTAGATGGAAGGAGGGAAAACATATATAGACACCCTCATTGTATCATTGTAAGATTATCATTCAAGCATTCTGAGAGAAGAGCAGAGAAGAGAATATTGTGTGAAGAACACCCATGTACAGGCAATTGAATTAATAGAAGAAAGTTCTGATTCAATTTCATGGTTTGTGTTGTTTTCTCTATGTACCGATGTTATGCTCAAGAATGTTTGTTTTCTGGTTATGCATTTGCTTTGATATGTTGTGCATGTGATTTCATGTTTCGAACCTGAATTCTGAAAGGGAGAGAGAATGAGGTTCAATCGTTTTTCTATTTGAGCCAGGAGATTCCTGTAAGGTGTGCAGTCGAATTCATCCGCAAGGAGTGCGTTGATGAGGGCTCAGTAGTCTAACTCTTGTTCTCATTCACCCAGAGTTGGATTTGAATTGCTGAAGCCGTGCAAGGAGTGCGCAGGCTGAAGAAGAAGTCTCAGTTGTTAATCTGAGCAAGAGAGATTGAAGACTGCTGCTACAGGAAGTGCGCAGAGTCGGAAGGATTCAACACTTGGGAAGTTGTTGAATGATTGAGTGCAAGGACTGCGCACAAGTTCCTCTGAAAGAATCAGAGTAGCAAAGCTCAGGAGGCATCGCAACTTTGTGATATCGTTAAAGGAGAACACAAGAGTCTGTGTCGAAGAAGGTCCGAGCAAGGGTTGCTAGCGCAGACGTTAGAGAATAAGTTATGAGAGAGAGCATTCAATATTCTCAAGAAATCCTCAAGGAGGGGGAATCGACGGTCATGGTTTGCAGAGGAAACCAGGGAAATCCCATCAGCCATCAGATCTTGGGGAGTTGCACACGGTTTAAGCCTTAGCATGCAGGGAAGGAGCCCTGGAGTCATCAGGACTCGGCTCATCGGAGAATCAGGGTTTCCAGAGACAAGAGTCTCGTGCATAAAATCATGATTAGCGATTTCTCGAGAGAATCGGAACTGTTGATCACAGAGGACATGTGGCGTGGGATCCCGGAGAGTCGGGGTTTGGCATTTTGGGACACTCGGTGACGAGAAACTCACGACCAGAGAAGTCGCGATATCCCGATGGAAGGGTCGTGTGAGCCACAACCAGAGTAAGTGGGAGACAGGTGGCGGAACATCAGGGATCAGGAAAAGGGAAGTCCTGAGTCCTTTGACATCAGGATTCATGATCCCACAAATCCCGAAATCCCGACAGAAGCGACGGAAGGCTGAAGGGTCTATCCACACGTGTACATCGGAGTATCGTCACATCGGGGTTCAGAGGTTGGAGATTGCCCTAGTTGACATCGCGAGTAGTTATTTCCCGATAGGGAGAACTCCGATAACAGAGGGGAGAAATTCAACGATTGACCCACATCTGGTTTTTGGGAATCATAAGGCATAAGGCACGCGAACATAGAATTCGCGAAATCGCGAATTCCGATTTCCCGATAAGACAAGGGGAGATCACAACGAGTATCTTGTGGGTGCAGAAAAGTCCCGATACGGGATTTGAAGAGCGATTCAGCTCTTTCGACCGAGGGAAGAGAAGGCCCTGGTGACAGTGGATGTGCTGGGTGGTCGTCTGCATCACAATTCATCAGTAACTAGCCCTTAACAAACCATACATGACATTCTACTTGCATGAAACAATTTTTGGCTAAGGAATTGACACAAGAACCATGCAAATCCATCCATAAGAAATCATTTAATAATTTCCAAGTGAGGAGAGGGTGGATAGGGTTCATGGGACATCTAGAGGGAGTGTAATGAGTGAAAACGTGATATAATGAGAGGGGAAAAATACATGAGTACTACTCAACAATTCATTAAATAATTTAACTCTGCAATAAAATACCAAAAATATCAGTTACCAACCATTACTGTGTCATATCCTTTGTCATTTTTATACATGGTTCTTAATTTATTTTACAGAACAAGGATGCCAAAAATGATAATCGGATTATGAAGGGGGTATAATGAGCGAAAAAGTGGTATCATGAGAGGGAATGAAATATGGATATTGTTCATAAAAATAAATCAAATCAAACAATCAACCATAACTCTTTTCAGACCCCATAATCCAATAAGAATTCACTTTTAAAACCAAAACCATTTAACTATCACTTCTTTTACATATTGCTTGCTGAATTCAAAAAAAAATTCATATGCCTAGAAATACTCAATTACAGTAGCCCTTGTATCTATATAATATCTATATAGCAGTCATGATAACAACATTCCCATTTTTATGATAACATAATAATTCATTAGGCCACAGTCATTCATATTCCAATGCTAAATCATTTTCCTTTTAAAATCAAATATAAATATACACGGTGATTCCAACCATCCACATCCAATATTTATTCCTTAAGCCAAAATAAGAATAGGCCCATTATTAACCACCATCTTTCGACTTTCCAAACACTATTCGACATAATCGATTGGGCATTAAAACTCTTAATCAAGCCCCAATTCAATCACACACAAGTGTTCATCCAATATAATCAACATAAGTATTTTTTCAAATTAACATTCAACCAATAACATGGAACTTTAAGCCTAAGCTTCCCGTAAATTTAACATGTACATATTTCTTTTAATAATTTCCCAATGAGAGATAGAGCCAAATTGTGCCCAATCAACCAAGAAAACACACAATGCTCTTTACCTTCGACTGGATTTGCAACGATATCAAGATTGTTATTAGGGTTTAAACACAATGCACATAGAGTAATAAAAGATGGCTCAATTAAAGGAATAAGTCCTCGAAGACACATACAACTCATGCCCCTTTCAAATTCACCACAGACATATAATATTTAACAATATTATTGACAGTGAGGGTTATCAAATGACAATCAACCACCTTCAATAGAGAATAAGAGGAAACAAAATCTTAAAAGCACCCAAGCACAACCTGTGGCCAACCAAAAACATATACAAAGCTTCCATTTAAAGATTTGGGTGATACTAAGCCCGACTGTGCAATGCTTCCCAACAACAACGATAATGAGGGCAACACCATGATACATAATAGTTCACGTCTTGGCCAAGACATGGAAAGAAACACTCCAACTCTTAATATTTCACATTGAAACCTGAAGAACTGAAACATATCAATCAGAGACGAAAGGAGTGAAAAAAATTAACACCAAGACTGGTTGTAAAACCCATGCGCAAAGCTTAGAGCTTGCTAAACTATAATCATAAGTTCCACAGAGAACCAAACCAAAAGAAAAACCCAACTTAACCGAACATGCCTTTCTTTAACCAAGAAACCCATGCACAAACTACACACAACAAAGAATGTCCATTCCTCTTCTTTAAAAAGCCACATTATAGAATATGCACAAAAAGAACCCATAGACACAACACTAATACACAGTCTAAAAACTTAAGAAAAACACAGACCTCAAGCAATTCTGAGCCAAAAATCGATTCATAATGCAGAGGAACCATCATGGATGGAAAAATAAGGAACCATACCTGGAACCATCATGGAGGGAGAGAATTAGACTATATCTTCCTTCACAACAAAAAATCGTGGAGCATTAACAACCACCAGGACCGAAAAATCAAATGCAAGTATGGATAGGGTGACGGGCTCAAGGCTTGTTTGAGTGACGCACATTAAATGCACATTGCTTCCTTCCCCAACCTCATTCAATTCAATGTACAAGCCAACCGACTCACCATAACATTAACCATTAAATCAACCATATATCCCATTGTTATATCCCATTACATAGTGCTCCATGCAAGTATTGTCAAATTCTTTTAAAAATAACCATGTGCTATAACGTTACCACATATGCCTCACACATAATGTTTAACAAAGCACATAAGTCTAGCAACAAGGGTTTATGCACCCTTCCTTTGTCACAATTACATATAACCTTAGGGATTGTACATAGTCCTTCTATTTGAAAAAGCTCCCACATCATCCTTTATCAAAATCATAAATAAAACAATTAACCCATGTTTAATTGCAATGTCAAACAAAACTGGAAATAATCCTTTTATCCAAAGTACAACCATAATTTGTGGGTGACCATCAAAACCATCTAGCCATGCAAAAATCAACCAACCATCTTATGTCATCATAACGATTACAACCATGACTTGAATCATCAACTGTAGAAGACTGTACTGGCATCATCATAACAACAAGCAAAATATATAAGTGTAGCAAATCAATCATAGCACCAATAGTATACAAGGGGTCCCACCTACTAGTTTATTATTATTGTTATAAATAAATAATAGAGCTTGGAAATCATTTTGGAGCAGTATTCATCGTTGCAATTTTAAGCATCATCACTGAGGACATATAATGGTGAAGAGTTCTATAGGAATTAATTTGAAGAATTATGTAAGAAGTGTGGTATAGCAAGGTAGAATACTACTTCATATACACCTCAGTAGAATGGAGTTTCAGAAAGGATGAACAAGACGCTGATGGAAAAAGAAAGGTGCATGCTTAATGGTGTCAGGTTAGGGAAAGAATTATGGGTAGAGGCAGTGGGTACTGCATGTTACCTGGTCAATAGATCACCCTCATAAACACTGGATGAAAAGACTCCACAAGAGGTATGGACTAGTAAGAAACCTTCTCTCACACATCTCAAGGTATTTGGCTGTGAGGCCTATGTTTATGTTCAAAAGGAACAAAAGAGTAAGCGAGATAAGAAGGCTTAAAAGTGTATATTTATTGGGTATAAAGATGGTCTTAAAGGTTATAATATTTGGAACCCAGAAACTAAGAAGGTTGTGTATAGCCGAGATGTGTAATTTAGAGAAATAAAAGATGTTTTCAAACATGATGTCCTACCAAGTAAGGAAGAATCGAGGAAAATAGAGTTTGATTTAAAGGATGATGAATTAGAATCTATCGAAGAACAAGAATCAGAAGAATAACATCCTCATACTCTAGTATTGAGGAGATCAATTCAGGAAATAAGGCAACTAGAAAGGTATACTCCATCTAATTTCCATTCAAACTTTGGTTTGTTTATTACTAATGATGATCCTAGAACTGTTAGGGAAGATGTGGATTCAGAGGATGGAAAACTCTAGAGAAAGGCCATGGTTGAATAAATCACAACCTTGGATAAGAATGAGGCTTGGTATCTAGTGAAGTTGCCGACTGGAAGAGGTCCCATTAGCAACAAATGGGTATTTAAAAAGAATTTGAATGCATAAGGAAAAGTGGAGAAATACAAAGCTCGGTTAGTAGCAAAGGGTTATTCCCAGGTTGAGGGAATTGATTTTGGTGAGATTTTTTCTCATGTTGCCAAGTTAAATTCTATTATATTTCTATTATATGTTGCTCCTACATTTGATATTGAAGTAGAGCAGATGGGTGTGAAGACAACATTCCTAAATGGGGATCCAGAAGAAGTAATCTATATGAATCAACCATAAGACTTTACTGTGAAGGGAAAGAAGGAGCTGGTATGCAAGATGAAAAATTCGTTGTATGGTTTAAAACAATCACCAAGGATGTGGTATAAAAAAGTTGATACTTAAGTGCCGGGACTTGGCTTCACAAGAAGCAAAGAGGATCACTATGTATATTTTAAATCAATTGGTGACCATTTGATTTATTTGGTCTTGTATGTGGATGACATGTTGTTGATAGGAAACAACAAGGAGATTATCGAGGATGTGAAAATTCAGTTGTCCTCTAAATTTGACATGAAGGATCTCAGTGCTGCAAATTTCATTTTGGGCATAGAAATTAAAAGAAACCGGAAAAAGAGGAAACTATGTTTAAATCATAGAAAATATGTCGAGACAATATTGTAGAGGTTTAACATGTAGAAATGTAAACTGGTCAAGGTCCCCATTCCCGTTGGTGTAAAGTTATCTACAGATCAGTGTCCCAAGACATAGGAAGAGGAGGATGACATGTCTCATGTTCCATATGTGAGTGTAGTTGGAAGTTTGATTTATGAAATGGTCTATACTAGACTAGAGATTGCACATGTAGTGGGAGTTTTGAGCAGGTATATGTCAAAACCAGGGAAGAAGCATTGGATAACAGTAAAAATGGTTTTTATGTATTTGTGTGGTAGTGATATCTATGGATTATGCTCCCAAGGAAGTCCAGGATTGGAAAGAGTGTTGTACATACATGGATTTGTGGTTGCAGACTGGGTTGGAGATTTGGATTGTGGGAGATCTACAAGTGGGTATGTGTTTAACCTATTTGGAGGAGCAATCAGTTGATGAGAAAAAGACATGATGTAGTGGCATTTTCAACTACAAAAGATTAAAACATGGCATCCACTCATGCAAGAAAGGAAACAATATGGTTACAAAGATTGGGTTCATATATTGGATTGGTACATCAAGCTGTAAGGATAGATTGTGATAGTCAGAGTGCAATTTTTCTGGTGAAGAACCTAACTTATCATTCAAAGACAAATCATACTGATTTTCAATATCATTTTGTGAGAGGCATGGTTGAATAAAAGAAAGTGTTGTTGATGGAGGTGGACACTTTGAATAATGTTGTCGATTCATTAACAAAATCTGTGAGCACTGATAAGTTCTCTTGGTGTAGAGGATCTATGGGCATTCCTACCCTAGATTGCTGACTATTTAACCCTGAAACCCCCTATATGCAAAGAAAAAAACAAGTGGGAAAATGTTGGTTATGCACGGGGGTTTAGGGGCAATGCCCCATAAAATGTTTTTTTGCTTCGGGAAACATGTCACATTTTTTCCTTGTTTTTCATGTTGCCTCGATTTTTGTGTCCATTATTGGGGATTTTTTCAACACATGGTTTTTTTCTAATGGTTTTCTATTTCTGGTTAAGGAATTATAGTTGTTGACAAATCCAAGTCATTGGGTTAGGGTTTTGGATGCCGCTAGATCCTATATGTATATTGTATTGTAACAATGTTTGATGTGAATGAATATATAATATGTTGGTTTTCCTAGTTTAGGTTTCCAGGGGAAAAATATCTATGTAATGTGTGTATTTGCCATTGTATCTTTTTCTATTCTTTTACTGAAAATATGTTTGCAATAAAATATTGTATAAGGTTAAAATCTACATGATCTATGCTTTGATACCACTTTGTAAGAGACCCAACTTCCTAAGTACCTTTTTAAGGGGTGGAGTATTAAATTTTTTCTTTTCCTCGTCAAGATATTTTTAAGGGGTGGAGTATTAAATTTTTTCTCGTTAAGAGATTTTAAATGACAATCACCATGCTCAAAAATGAGCTCTGGATCAAATGTTATGGCCTTCTAGAATTAATACCTTCTTGGTCAAAGTCCACCTCACCATGATCTGACATGCACGTGGCTCCATGTCACCTGTGTCATTCGACGTGGCATTGACGTGGCATAATGTATTACCTTCGAGCGCAATGTGGATGTTGGTGTGGCACCTGCCACCTATTGCATCAGACCCTTGACCCTCATGTGCTCAACATTATTAACATACTTCTGATACTCGATAATTCAGGGCACCGACCGCCTAGTCCATCAAGATTTTCTAGATCAATAACCCCAATCAATTGGGCATGTATTTGTCATTTTCTTCATCATCAGGGTTCTCCTCCCATCGAATCGCTGATCAAACCAACTTACCAAGTTTCGATGATGAACCTCTATCGAGACTAATCCCAAATTTGTCGGATCTCAGAACTTTACTTCCAATGGATATGCTCGTGTCGATGTATTTAACTTGAACAATGGTTAAATTCCATCCCTTTAGCCTCTTCTTCTCGACCATGTGGGACCCAACATAGATCAACATATATCGTTACACCACAACCACTCACCAATCAATGGTCAAGATCATTCCTCAGAGTCCCTCTTTTTGAAGCCTAGCCACTTTGGATCCAATGATCAACATTAATATCCGACTAAATCAATAAATCTAGTCTCTCTCGGAGTTTCTCCCATCAGAGTGCATCTCTTACAGGACTACAACTCACTCCGACCAACACCTCTCTGATGAATGGTCAAGATTCTCTCAACCTATATATCTGAGGCTATGATTTAAAGTGAAGATCCAAAGGCCTCCTTTCCCAACAGGGCCCACTCTCTTCCCATAGACCAATTAATCATCACCATGTATCATCCTCTGAGTACATCGACAACCATGCTGGTGTAACATGCCACTCTGACGTCAAATATCTCCCTTATCCTTGTTTAAGAGAGACCCACAATGATCTACAATTGAGTTTACTTCTCAACTATTTATCGATCAATGATTTACCTTTGCTTTCGTAACTCCTCCTTATCAAAGTGTCTTCATTTTGAATTCACTTACTACTCTGATTTAGCCACTCAAATCACACAAGCTCCAAAAAATCAAATGGTCTGGTCGTTGTTAATTTGATCTTGTGGATGTAGTGTGCCTTGAAATGTCCAACCAATCACTAGATAAAGTAGAAAATGTATCTTCCTAGGGGTGGTCCTGATGAGATTTGACGATTGTGATCCCACAACATCCTCTACAATATCTATGATCCTTGGAATCCCTATTCTTATACTCCCTCTTCTAATATCCTTTCCAAACCTCTAATCGGTCTTACACTGATAGACTATCAACTAGATCCAACGATCCAAAATCCACCATAGCCACGTTCCGATGAATCAACTAGCCCTATTGACTCATAACTTCCCTCATAGAAGTCCTGTTACAATCTATCCCTTGATTTCTCCTATGAGTACCCCATATGATCAATGGTCTATATCTGCTCACCACCCAATCCAACGACTAGAAATCACCCCAGTTGAACTCAAGTTCTCCTTTAGGAAAAACAATCTGAACTTAGACTTAGCCAATTTTTTGAGGGTTCTTCAAAGGTTTTCATTCGATTAACAACCCAAATTTGGACTTAGTCATTTCAAGAATTATTCCAAGTGTTTTCTAAGGCTTACACGATCTTCATGATCTCTTGCATTTCTCCGAAAACTGCTAATGCATTCCCTCTTCGTCTATATCAAAGTACCCCCATCTAGTCCTCCTAGTGAGGATTTAAATCCTGTGACCATTCAAGGCCCTGGAGTCCTTGATTTCTAAGAGTTCAGGAAATATCTTTGGCTTAACATCCCTCTCCGACCTCCCTCAGACCACTGTTATGGTTAAGGTTTCATCCCTTCAATGAGAAATATTACAACACTTCCTACCTCTCGAACCTCTCACTTGTCTCTTACAGATCTACTCCCCTTACTCAAGAAACCTTTCTACCACCATACAATTCTGAATATGCATTATGGAATCATAGGCATGTGTTTATATTGTTTAATATAGAGCATTACAACGTGCTCATAATCAATGTACAATTACATGTGCAACTTCATTATTATTTCAAGCACATATACTTACAATAATATAGGAATTCAATCCTTCAANCATTATGGAATCATAGGCATGTGTTTATATTGTTTAATATAGAGCATTACAACGTGCTCATAATCAATGTACAATTACATGTGCAACTTCATTATTATTTCAAGCACATATACTTACAATAATATAGGAATTCAATCCTTCAACAAGTATAACCATTCATGAGTACAATTTTAGGATACAACCATCCATACATTTTCCCTTTTACTTCAAGTTCAAGAGATTTCCAAAGAAGTAAACATTAACACCATTAACCAGACATGAAGATTTCACATCACAACTATAGACATAATTCACTAGGTTTTGATCCAATTAAACAGAGTATACAAATACTTTTATGTTCACAAGTGTAGCTAGCCAACTAACTATTGGTGTTCACCTTTCCACCCAACCATAGGCTCTTCATGCTTAGTCACTTCAACAAGAGGCCACCCCCATGCCAAGCCATGATACCACCAGGGAAATCTTTCTTAGGTTCTCAAGGCAATTCTGGTAAGAGAAGACCATTCTTCTTCACACTACCACTGGTAACGAACTCCTCACCCCTCATAGATCATGCCTCTTTGAGGTTTATCATATTCCTTCCAACATCAAGCTCGTGGCCTATTAGCTTAGGTTGGGTTTTTGGACTCTCAGATAAGTATTGCAACCAGATCCTTCCTCTAAGACTCACATCTCCCAACCCATACATGGTCTCCCTCTTTCCTTATTCCTTCTCATCCCCCCCAATTTTGATCTGGTATGTCTATCTCCTCCCCCCTTGTTGTCTTCCCTCGTGTACTTCTCTTACATGCTCAACCCATGAAGGTTCTTGAACTATCCCCATTTATTTTGTCACACGAAAAATCATGGGTCAATCATGGGGACTAGTGGTGATCTTTCCCGATGTCCTTTGGTTGACAT
>SNQJ01S0058214.1:71413-93127 GCA_010110895.2 Picea sitchensis
TGAAATTCACTATCTAAAAATATACCACCCATTCCATCAATGCTTGTACTACCTCAGGTTGCTACACCAAATTTTATCTTCACCATTAGTGGTTTTGGGGTAACCATGTAGATGCAATTTTTCCTTGTAGATCCATAAGGATTGATTTTATGCGTAGTTTCCTTTTGATGTTCCCTTATTTCCAAGGATTTCCTCTTCTTGTCCTTGAAATAGTGTTTCATCCTTGTTCCATTCTCTTGCCAATGCTCATTCATATAAGTTTTGGAGAGTTATCTTAAGCACATGGGTTCACTCATGTTCTTAGTTTCTAAAAATCCTATCAACCACTCCTCCCGAATGTTCCATATACAAAAATATAGAGTAATTTCCCTAATGTAATCAAGCATGTTAATGTTTTCGAATGTTTTTTTAGGCCACCTTTATAGTTTTTCTTCCACTTAAGAGATACACTCTCTCCTTGTATAATTTTTATTATAAACCCATCCCAAATTCAGGAAAATGGATATGTTATGAAAATATGTACAATAGTTTCTTTAACGTGTTTATGAAAGTAACACATGGAGTCCAAATCTATTCAACCTCTTTTCTATAACTTCTCCATAGTGATAATTCTTCTCCATTTCACAAGCCACATAAATTGCCACATTTGGCCACTTTCTATTTTGCATAATCATTGTTGAGTCCTATTTTTTTGGATTTAGACGACATTAAGCTTGGAGATATTGGAAGGTCGATTTCACTAAGAAATATCCATTTCTTCACTCCCCCCCCTCACCCACCATTTAGGACTACAATTCCCTTCTTTGTTTGTAGGATACAACATTGTAGCTAGTCAAAGGTGTATTATGTTTGGTTTTTCATATCTCTCCTACTTTGAATATGAGTTGCAAATGTATCATGGAATACATAGTCTACTTTTAATAATCTACTCAACCCTTCACTTATTAGTAGAAGTAGGATATGGGAGAGGGGACATCCCTATCTGAGACCTCTTCTTGGTTTGAAGAAAGGGGATGTTTCCCCATTGATTAGGAATACAAAGGATATAGAGGTAATGCAACACATCACTCATACCACAAAGTTATGACAAAAACCTAAGTGA
Organism: Picea sitchensis; assembly: GCA_010110895.2. Lineage (NCBI taxonomy): Eukaryota > Viridiplantae > Streptophyta > Pinopsida > Pinales > Pinaceae > Picea > Picea sitchensis. The sequence continues at coordinate 72,516 of SNQJ01S0058214.1, forward strand.
ATGAGGATCAATATCAGGTAAAGAAAAATTACCTTGTCAAAGGCATTGGCAAGGTCCACTTTGATGACAATCGATCATTGATTTTTGGTCTCGATTGAGTGAAGGATTTCATGTGCTATACTGACCGCATCATGGATTTGTCATCCTTCCAGAAATCTAAATTTTTCATCCAAGACTTGTTTTGGTAAAATCTTTTTGAGTATTCTAGCTATGACCTTAGAAATAATCTTGTATTTATAATTGCATAAGGATATTAGTCGAAATTTTTTGAAAGATGTCAAATTTTCCTCTTTTGAAATCAAAGAAATGAAGGTAGTATTATAAACCCCAAGAATTTTTCCTATGTTTTTAGTGGTCTCCACCACCATTTTTAAGTCTTCTTCAATGAATTCATAACATCCTAGGAAGGATTCCATAGGTAGGCCATCTAGCCCTAGGATTTTATCCATTTGAAAACTCTGTAAGATTTGGAGAAATTCATCTTTTTTCCAACTTCTTGCATCAACTCCAAATTGTCTTCATTGTTTAGAAAATTGGGGAAAGATTTGGAGATCCTTGTTACTTCAGAATTTTTTTCTCAAGAGTCCTCTTTGAAGAGTTTGGAGAAATAGTTGACTCCTTCATTTAGTATGCCTTTAAAATTTGCAACCCACCTATTATTTCCTTTGTCCATATTCTAGACAAAGTTTATATTTTTTCTATAGTTTGCATATATAATGGAATAATTTGGAGCTTTCATCACCTACTTATAGTGAAATGGCTCTTATCTTGAGCCTTTATTCCTTCTCTTTTTCTCGTAAGATATTCCTCTTTTTTTCTTTTAATTTCTTTGCTTCCAAATTTTGAGTCTCAATCAAATATCAAAATCCATCACTTTTATAAAGGGTCTCCAAACATGATTCCACTTCTTTTAAAAACCTTTCATATTTTGTTTTTTGTCCTTGGCCCATTGGGATGCTACCATATTTACTTCTTTCATATTTTTTTGAAATTGAAGTGATGCATATTCTATTATATGATCATTATAGGGATTCTAAACATCCTTAATATTTTTTACAACAATCCCAAATCTTCTAGCTTTCTTATAGAATAACCAAAGAGAGAATCCATGTGAGCATCTAGTCCCTCAATTTTTAAGGCTCCTAATGTAAAGTTTATGTCTCCCTCTATCACCATAAGGCCGCTCTAAATACACTTCATATCAAAACAATTGTCCTAGTATTTCACTCTATCTATGTAAGGGCCATATATGTTTAGGCCATATATTGTTTTCCCTATATCCAATGAAATTAAGACTACCCCCAAACCCATAGGAAAGGCCTATGAGTTAGATATTATAAATGATAACCTTTTTCATCCTATTGTATACCCACTACATCTCCCAATATAATAAATATAACTAATTTCCCACCCAATCATAAATTTGGATAGCTCCTGAATAATCGTTTCCCCATCTATAATTTTCTCATAAAGGAGGGTAATAAAGGGTTTTAAAGTCTTTATAATCCTCTTGAGTCTTTTTGGGAAATTTATTTGAGGGATTGGCTATCGCTCGGTAATTGAGGGTCGAGAATATCATTTAATCCTCTCAAACAACTCCGATACTTTAAGATCCCCAATTAGAAATAATTTTTTTTGATCTAGTTGGATCTCGGTGGCCATTAACCTTTTCCACTAAATCAATGTTTTTGAGCTTGGGGTTTTGATAAACCATGATTTTGACCCTTTTTGTATGTAATGTAATTCCATCTCCATTTGTTAATTACATCCATCATGTTATGATATCCTAGTGATCTTATGTACATGAATACAACCTTAATGCACCTAATCCATCAAAACTCCCCAGTTAAGCATGGTTGGGCTATAGTAGTACTAGGATATGTGACCTCCTCAGAAGTCCTAGTATTTTACATGCCTATGGAATTTTGTAAACTTAGACCAATTTATCCCACATGCATCATGGGTATTATTCTCCTCTGACTCTCTCATATATAATCGAGGTGAAGGAGGTGCTTTGGGCATGAAATGGAGTGTGATGTAATTCTTATTGTGAATGAGTGTAGCCAACATCTCTTCTCTTAAGATATAATCTACCACCATTCTAGCCATTTTCTATTATATAATATTATGTTATTTATTAATAGAATGGGATTTATTTTAGTTCTATGTTCTATGTTATATTTTCATTTGTATCTCATTTTGTTCTCAATATAATATGAATCAGTGGTATCAGATTAGTTTTTTCCTTGTTAATTCTTAGTGCATTTCCCTAGTGAGGTCAAGGTATAAAGAGTTGGATCTCAATCTAGTTTATCTTGGGGACGACTGATCTCACCAACCCAAGCGACCTCCCATGGTGGAAGAAAAGAGAGATGACAGAGTAGGAGATCCTTTCAAGATGTTGCTTGAGGAAGCCCTTGTGTGATTGAGGAATGAGATAATTGAAAAATTCACTCAGATCCTGCAACGAATATTGTTGGCGGTTGAGGCATATCCGACATGTAGCTATTTCAGAGGTATGATTTCCTTCAAGGTACAACTCAATTTTAATATCCCATTATTTGAAGGCCAGATAGATGTAAATGCTCTAGAAAAATGGTTGAATTTTCTCGAAGGTTATTAGTCTATCCAAAAAAATTATGGCAACAAAAAAATCACCTTCACGCTCCTTAAATCCCTTTCCCATCGAAAATCTTGGTGAGAATCTTACTAGGAGAGGTGCATCATAGATGAATCTATGTCATTCAGGGAATAACCCACCTGGGTGGTCTTTGTGGATGCTTTCAAGGAGGATTTATACCCTGTTGGAAGCTATGATGACTAGAGGGACACCTTTGCATCAGGAAGTAGACCATTTGGTGTCAGATTATGCTAACATATTCCAATCCTTACGCTCAAAGTTGGGTATCAGAGACTCTAAGAGGCACCTAGTTTTGAAGTACCACAGTGGCCTACACAAGTATATCAATATATATATATGTATTTCTTGGACATCTCTTCACTAGGAGATACTTATCAATATGGATTCAAAATTGAGCATAAATTCAAGTAACGAAGTAAGCAGGGGTTTAGGTTTGCAAATATTCCACGAAAAAAGAATTTCAAAGGAAACCTTAATGAAGGAAAAATCAAGGAGGGTAAATATCAAGAAAAACAGTCCAATTTTCCAACTGAGAAGGGTGATGAGAAGTTGAATAAAGACACCTAAAAGTGGCGTGAGTTCCAAAACATCCTCTGGCACAACACTAATGAATGTTGCTCGAAACAATTATTAGTGGTTGAGCTCAAAGAAAAAGAATCTGAACCTAACTTAGACTATGATTTAGATAAAAATAAAGGGAAACAAATGTAGAACCCACTCCTACCATCATGGCCATAAAAATCCAACCAGAAGAATGATAGGACCCCGTGGAGGGGGAGAATCTCTTCCATTCATAGACGTGGGTGAAGGGGGCCCCACTGCATTTCATTGTTGACAACATGAGTCAAAATAATCTGATCTCATTTGAGGTCATCAAAAGGATGAATTTGTTGACAATGCCACACCCCCAACTATACACCATCATATGGTTGAGCAGTGGATGAGACATACATGTCAACCAACAATGTTGTCTACCCTACGACATCAATCCCTTCAAAGATGAGGTATTGTGTGATGTTTCCCCACTCAAAGTCTGTGATGCTCTTTTAGGAAAACCATATATGTAGAAACATCATGCTATTTATGAGTCTCAACCCTGTAGTGTCATTATTACTCTTGGGGGTAATATCTACAGGATACTAAAGGTAGTTATGATTACTACCATTTCATTGATCTCGACTAAACAATGATGCAAAGTAATCTCTTAGACAATTTTTTTTCCCTCTTCATGATCTAGAAAGAAGGTGAATAGAAGGTCACTATGAACACCATAGCCTCATCCTGAGACCTTTCTATGCATCATAATAAAGTAGATAATATTTTAGAGGAGCAAAAATATATTTTTTCACCTACGGGGGTGCTTCTACACTGCCAAGTCAAGCATTTCATTGAGTTGGTGCCCAGTTCTCCCTTACCCAATGGTCAAATCTATAGACACTCACTTCCAGAGAATGAGAGTCTTCCATATGTTCAACATAACTATAATAGAGCCCTTCATAACTCTATTGGACACAACCATTTTCAGGTGTGGTTGGGGTTCTAGCCATTATCCACCATTGATATAAATCTTCCTGCTACATATTCACCAAAATAGTCCTCCACACTCATAATAAGCCAGATCATGTAGCCATATTTTTTGACTGGATCAAAAACCTAAAACAACAAGTTCATGACATCCTTCAACAAGCTAATTCCAACTACAAGCAATACACCTACTTCAACAAGGCAAGCCGCTCACCAAGTTTCATGTTCAACAAAAGTTTCCTCATTTCCCAAGGGAACTTGACGTAATGTACTGGGAATGTATTGTAATGCCATCTCCATTTGTTAATTACAACCATCATGTAATGGGAATGTACTTTAATGCCATCTCCATTCACCCTTTTGATTGGGATTGTACTGTAATGCCATCTCCAATTGTTAATTACAACCATCATGTAATGATTTCTTGGTGGTGTTACGTATATTCCTACAATGTTAATGCACTAGATCCCATTATAACTCTATATTTAAGTGCGCTTGGGATAGAATAGTATTGGGATGGGTGACCTTCCAAGAATTCCTAGTGTTTTACATGCCTATGACATGTTGTAAACTTAGACCAATTTATCCTACATGCATCATGGGAATTATTCTCCTCTCACTCTCTCATATATAATCAAGGTAAATGAGGTTCTTTGAGAATGCAATGGAGTGTGATGTAATACTTATTGTGAATGAGTGTAGCTGACATCTCTTTCTATTAGGAGATAAGCTACCAACATTCTAGCCATTTTGTGTTCTATATTATTCTAGTATTCATTAATAGTAGGGGTTTCATTTTATTCCTATGTTCTTTGTTGTATTTTCATTTGTATCTCATTTCATTCTCAATACAATTCGAATCATTTTCGCACATATAACCTCTGATGATACTTGTTTATGTGCCATGGACATATAATACTTTCTCCCTCTTTGGTTTGGATTTTGTTTTTTCTCATCAAGGAAACCTAACCCCCTACCACCATCCCTAGAAATTCAATATCCCATTGATTCCAGGTCAAAGGTTATATTTGAAGTATTTCAAATGAGAAAAGTCTCAAGAGGCCCCCTTGGCCTTTGATTCTAATTTAGGGTTTTCATAAATCCCGACCTCAACTTCTTCTACCAAATCCTTATCAATCACTAATAGAGGGATTACTGTTAGAGAAAAAGGATTTTTAATGATTAAAATACTAGGTATAAATTCACTAATGGAATCCAAGCCTTTTGTTTCTACCTCTAATCCCCAAGTTCCAAAAACTAAAATTTTCAAAGATTTCATTTTATGAGGGGAGGGTAGTGAGAGGATTTACCCATGATGGGCCTGCAACCCTTATTTTCACTGGAAATGTCCAAAATCTATTCATTTTGGTGATCCAAGGTTGAATGTTTCTCTACTGGTGCCACTAACTTGTCTAGGGTACCTTCTATGTACCTATTTTTCTTTATAACTTCTATCCTTCTATTTGTTAGAGGAAATTATGGAAATTACACTCCTAAAACCTTGTTTACCTCTCTCATCGAATTAAAAATCCATACCGGATGCCACTTAGACAAGGTCAATAAATGGGGTGCATTTCAAGTTTTAACCTCACTTAATCATTGAAACATTCACAATACATATTTTTCCAGGAAACCATCCTACAATTTATTTCTCTTCAAGTTCCATAACATTATTTAATCTAGCTTTTGAACCCAAATGCAAACTTACCATATTTGGAAATTTTTTGATGCATTTCCTTCTTTATTATTTTCTCTCTTCTTCCAGTGAGGGTTTCCTATGGATCCTTTATTCCACTATGGATGGGTGTATCATTAGTTTAAATTATAGATGTTTGTTGATAAAACTTGTCTCCTATCAAATAGTTGAATGCCCTTAAAAGTTGTATAGTTTAATTTTGATATCCCCATGGTATGCATGCAGAGGAATAAACATTATCTCATTGTCATAAATACACTTAATGGATCTATCTCTATTAAGGATATAGAAGTAATGTATTATGTTTTCTATATCATCCCCTTCATACTTTGTTAGTAGGATATCAAAAATTCCATTAAATCCCTTGAGAAACTCTCCATTTCTCCCTTTCTCCCTTGCCTATAATCATTGATAGCTTTGAGTATCATTGGTGGCTAAGCCTTGATCAAAATTGCCTAAGTTTGATAGTGTGTAATCCTCTAGTCAGAGCAACCCTTTCAACCATATCTACCATGAATTAGATGGAATGTTAGGTTTTCCAAGCATCGGGGTTGCTTATATTGCATGTCCCTCTATTGGGTTGACTGAGTAATACATTGCTTCATCTTCCATCATCACCAAACAATTCATGCTACCTTAGCCCCTATCCTTGTCACTCTAATCCAAGACTTAAAAAAAATATACCTATGAATACACTACCTAATACCTATGGAATCCACCTTCCCATTGCTTGGAATGAATTTCTCACCTCAATATTGTGTTATATAAAAGTAGCGAATAACTAATTTTCCTATGAAAGATTGGTCTTACTTGAATTATTTCCTAAAATAGGATGACAGAGAGCACACTAATTTAGTGATGGTCATATCCATCTAACAATATACCTATGTAAACCATAAATATAACCCACATAATCCACCTTTAATCCAATTAAGAATATAGATGCAAAATCTACCTTCCCATGGATTGGAGCGAAGTTCTCGCGTTAATCCTTTGTTACAATGAAGTAGTGAAAGAACTAATTTTCTTATGATAGAATGGACTTACTTGGATTGTTTCTTGAAATAGGATGAGCAAGATAACACTACTTCAGTGATGGTTTTCTCCATATAAGAATATACCTGTGGAAAACCTAGCTAGTACCTGTTGAATCCCCCTTTCATATTCCATATCAAAATTTTAAAATTTAATCAGAACATGAAACAAAGTAGTAATTCTTCCAAAATTTATTGGATTTCTCATTTCAATATCAACTACACACAGACACATTGTATCTATAAATCAATTGAAAATAAACAAATTATTATGGTTAAAACATTTCAATTGTGTAGTGTAATTACTTCTGTGCTCAACATGGATTTGAATATATATATATATATATATGCGTAGATCCATCTTAACTCCGAATCTATCATTTGTGGAGAGGGATCAAGTTCCTCAAGGTGAAAGAACTTTAGATTGAAAAAACTTGAGGAAAGAATTGCACCTCGAGGGATTTGATCCCTCTCGGTGTATGATATATTTGAAGTTAAGATGGATATATGATAGTATTTATAACATGGTGCTTTGATTCCTTTTTAAATCCTTCCAAAATGTGAAGGTTGTTTAAAGAAACTTAATCTCCATTGCTTGTCTTTTTAGCATAGTCAACGAGGAAAGTTAGTTTAAAGAAAGAACAATCATTGGTAGGAAGGTTGTATATTTTCAAATAGGTACAACAAGTAGAGGATATCGATATTAGATCAAGAAATGAAAATTAAAACAACAATATATATGGAAAACACTAGATGTTGGAATTGGTTGTAAATATGTTGAATGTTAACTACCTACCAATACTTTTTAATGTGGCTAATCTCTAATGTAGTTTCTTCTATTTATTCATATTATTTCTTTTGATAGTTGGTTGCCAACTACATATTACCCTCTTTGTTAGGGACCTAACCCCTCACGTAGGTATAATAATATATTCCGATGTAATAAAGGTCAATATTAATAAGGCCTATCAATAAAGAAGAATAAGTCGAATGTAAGAAGACCTAATAGAAGCTTCCGCTTCTAGAAGGATCTTCCTCTAGATGGTTCTTTTGATAGACATATTTAGTATAAATAGTAGTCGAGGGTATGAGAACTATTGTCTTGGATATTATTTTAATAGAGCTTGACTCTACTGAAGGTTTCCCCCTCGAAGAGGCAAGTGACCATTTCTCTCAGTAATCAAAGTGCTCTTTTTGGTGTTATTCTGATATCATTTTGGTGTTATTGTGGTGTTGTTCTAGTTATATTGTTGTTCATCTGCCATTTCTAGCATTTTATTTATGTTCTGCATACTTTTTATATCTGGAATATTACAAATGGTATCAGAGCACTTTCCTCAACATAAAATTGTGGGTTAATTTTTTTCATGGTAGAGATGTATTCAGACGTCTTTAAGCTACATAGATATGTCGTTACATGCATAAAACCGTGGTAGAGGATTCATACATGCGGGAAATAAAAGTAGTACTTAAGAACACATCTGTTGGCCACCCTTGTAACCCCTATTGGTACCCCTTCGAGTGGTAGCGCATCATAAATCACTTGTATATGGATCAACCTAGATTTCTTGAAGCGCTCTTTAGATAAATCTATCAACCTCCTGACTGTTATAGTGCCACCGAGAACAACACTCGGGAAGATACTCTCTAGTACCTGGGTAGTCAGGTAGTACAACTAAGGGCATGGTCTAGCCTCCTTAGTTGGTGCCCTGAGATATTGGGCCGAGTACTACTATTGGACCCCACATATATATCAGAGAGCTATAACATAGGGAAAACCCTTGAATACCTAACCCTTGGGGATGGAAAAAAAATAAAAATAAATAAATAAATAAACAAGACCTATTTCCGCACAACTGTGTTCAAGTTTCCAAATCACTACACAATCATTTCTGATTAAGAATTTGGGCATTTCATCACTGCAGTATTCTTTAGGGTGGAGTATAAATCCATAGGTGTAAAAAAAAAAGGTCTGGATTTTTTTGCACCATTATTTGAAACCTATTCCATTGGATTTATCTCTTCTCCCTTATCACATTCATACCTATCATTTTCAACAAATGTTTTGAACCCACCCACCCATTTTCAGTTCCCTCATCATCATGGCCCATAATCGTAGCCAAGACTTGGAAGCTCGCTTTAATACCTTGCAATCTAATTTCACAGAGACCCAACAAAAAGTGAGATAGCTCAGTGCCAATATTGCCATCATCAATAAAAACATGCATTCTTCCATCACCACCTCAATCAAGGAACTCAAAGAAGACATTAGTACCCATCTTAAATCTGTCGCATCGATGATCTACACCAAGCTGCATATCCCTACATATCCCCCTTTATCTGACCCACCTTTGCATTCCAAAGCTGAAACTTTCTCTCATTCCCATAATTTTCAATCCCATCACTTTCAACGTGACCTACGCCTTCTGCATGTGGATGTGACCAAATTTGATGGCTCAGATCCCACTGGTTGGGTAACTCAAATGGAACATTATTTTTCTTTGTACGCCATTACATATGACTTTTCCAAACTCTGGTATGGTGTTATCCATCTAGATCAAGAACATTGGCAATGGTGGCAATGGAGAAAAAATTCTTGTCAAGGGTATGTTGCTTGGACACACTTTGTGGCAGAGCTTGATGAATGCTTTGACATTGACACCAACCATTTAGGCCGTTTGACAAAGTTGAAACAATCTGGCACAGTGGAAGACTTTATAGTTTCTTTTGAGTGATTGGACTTTCGTACATAGGGCATGCATGATGATTTTTTCTAAGAATGTTTTATCNATGGCCTCAATGATGAGATTCGTTCCCATTTCCTCATGGCTCAGCCTTAGAGTTGGGTGGAGGATACTAAAAGAGATAAGGAATCACAACAGGTTGTCTCTTCTCAAAACAAAACCCCAAATGGATGAATGCCAACTCAAAGGCCTTTGTTATAATTGTGATGAAAAATATTTTCTGAGACACAAGTGTAAGGAACGAAAGATTTTTATGGCCATCTCAGAGGATGTTTTAGAAGAGGATGTTGAATCTCCCCTTGTCTCTATGTCACTTGAACCCTTTGACATAACCCCTCCCTCAGACCCTCTCGAAGTAGAACCGATCATTTCCATAAATGATTTCACTGGCTTCTCTGCTCCCCAAAACCTCAATATAATTGGCTACATCAAGCATAGGAAGGTCATCATTCTTGTTGATAGTGGAAGCACCCATAATTTTATTCATCGCCACATTTCCCAAGAAACTAATTTCTATATTCGTGCAATCAATAATTTCCAAATCATGATTTCCAATGGTGGGTCCATGAAATGTGGAGGGCTTTGTGAAAATGTGCGTCTCCAAATTGGTGACTACACCTAAAATATCATATGTTTTCTATCGACATGGGTAGTTGTGACATTATGTTGGGTGCAGATTGGCTAAGAACTTTGGGTCCCATTCTCATGGATTTTAAGGAATTAACCATACAATTTGACCAGGAGGGCCAACAATATAAGTTCCAAGGCATCACCACCAGTTCCCCTGAGATCATTAGTTCCCATCACATGGAAGAGCTGCTCAAAAAAGGTCATTCTAGCATTATTGACCAACTCCATGCCATACAAGCAACTGAGACACCCTCTGTTCCACAGGACCTCCAATCCATCCTCTCTAAACATCAAGTGGTTTTTTCCACTCCCCAGGGACTCCCTCCTTCCCGTGGTGTTCATGATCATGCCATTCCCCTTATACCAGGAAGCCTTCCTCCCAATATCCATCCCTATCGTTACCTATTTTCCCAAAAAAATGAAATTGAGAAAATGGTTCAAGAACTTCTTAACACCAGTGTTATCTTCCCTAGTACAAGACCCTACTCTTCTCTTGTGGTCATGGTCATTAAGAAAGAAGGTTCTTGGCGCATGTGTCATTACTTCCGCGCCCTCAAAAAACTAACCATTAAAGACAAATTTTCCATTCATGTCATTGATGACCTCTTAGATGAGTTGCGTGGCGCCCAATTATTTACTAAAATTGATCTTCGTTCTGGCTACCACTAGATCCATATGAAAGAGGCTGACATTCCTAACAATGCCTTTAGAACTAATGAGGGCCACTATGAGTTTTTGGTCATTCCCTTTGGCTTGTGTAATGATACCTCCACTTTCCAAAGCCTCATGAATCATGTCTTTCGTCCTTTTATCCATCATTTTTTCTTAGTTTTCTTTGATGATATCCTCATCTATATCAAAACCTGGAAATACCATGTTTCTCATGTGGATCAAGTTCTCCATCTACTCTCTCAACACCAAATTTTCCTGAAACAATCTAAATGTGATTTTGGCACCTCATAAGTCGAGTACTTGGGTCATCTTATTGGCAAGGATGATGTCAGGGTGGATCCTAAAAAGATTGAAGCTATGCAAGACTGGCCTCACCCAAAGACTCTCAAAATCTTGTGTGTATTTCTGGGCTTAATAGGTTATTATCGCAAGTTTGTTAAGAATTATGGAAAGATTGTGTGACCTCTCACTGCACTCCTTAAAAATAATTATTTCACCTGGACTCCAACAGTTGCTTAGGATTTTCAAACCTTGAAGATGGCCATGTTCACCACTCCAGTCCTAGCCCTTCTTGATTTCACAAAGACCTTTGTCCTGGAATGTGATGCTTTAAGAAAAGGAATTGGCATTGTACATATGTAAGAGGGTCGACCTTTGGCCTTTATTAGCACACAACTGTATGAACGAAATTTGGGAAAATCAATCTATGAAAAGGAAATGTTGGTTATTCTTCATGTTGTTGATCTTTGGTGCCCTTATCTATTGGGGAAACACTTCCAAATTAAGATAGATCATCAAAGACTTAAGTAGTTTATGGAACAATGCATTTCCTCCCTAGAGAAATAAAATTGGGTGACTAATATCTTTGGATATGATTATGAGATCAGTTACAAGAAAGGAAAAGACAATGTGGTTGCGAATGCACTTTCCCAAAAATATGAAGATGAAGGGTGCCTTTTTATCTCTCCTTCATTGTACCAGATTGGCTCCAAGACGTTCGCTAGGAATGGCTACACAATCCCAAAAGTTTTCCTCTGATTCCCTAGGCTACTCTTGGCTCCATGATGAGCTTCGATACAAAGGTCATTTGTATTTTTAGTTTTTGTGAATTAAAAAGTGGGTCCTTATATTAATTTCATCAGAGGGTTTACAAAGAAGATCTGCAGCCGGTCTTCTTACATCAAATGGCTATCAGGGAATCCATCAGGACCAGATCGATGATACAGATTTCAATGGGTTCAACAGTCTTAGTTTTCTTGTGCTTTTCATGAGTTCTCGAATTGCAACCTAGCCGATAGCCGAAATCCCAAAAATTTCTTGCATCATATCCATGGGAACGAATCGACTGCTAAGATATGTTATGGAATTAACGGTCCTGATATGATCATTCGCATTGTGATTTCACATTTTGTGACTTGGGGTAAGAGTGACCTTCAAGCTTTGGATCCTCGATAGTCGAAATCCTGAGGTTTCCTTGCATCCTATCCATGGGACTGGATTGACGGTCTAGATATGTTCTGGAATCAATGGACCTGATCTGATCATTGACATCACAATTTCACATTTCATGACTTCGGGGAAAAGTGAACTTCAAGTTTTGGACTCCTGATAGTCGAAATCCCAAAATTTTATCGCATCAAATCCATGGGACCGGAACGACGGTCAAGATTTGTTTTGGCATTATTGGTCCTGATCTGATCGTTGGCATCGCAATTTTGCATGTCGCGGTTTTGCGACTTTGGGGAAGAGCGGTATTCAAGCTTTGGACTCTCGATAGACGAAACCATGAAATTTCCTTGCATCATATCCATGGGATTGGATCGATGGTCCCAATCTATTTTGGAATCAACAATCCTGATCTGATCACTGACATCATGATTTCTCATTTCGCAACTTAGGGGAATATCGACCTTCAAGCTTTGGACTCTCGATAGCCAAAATCCCAATTTTTTTTTGCGTCATATCCACGGGACCAAATCGACGGTCCAGATTTGTTTTGGAATTAATGGTCTTGATCTGATCGTTGGCATCACAATTTCACATGTCACAGTTTCATGAATTTGGGGAAGAGTGGTCTTCAAGATTTGGACTCCTAATAGCCGAAATCCTGAAATTTCCTCGCATCATATCCCTGGGACCGGATCGACAGTCCCAATCTGTTTTGGAATCAGTGGTCCTGATCTGATTGATGAGATCACGATTTCTCATTTCACAATATCATGACTGAGGGGAATAACGACCTTCAAGCTTTGGTCTCCCAATATCTGAGATCCTGAAATTTCCTCTCATCCTATCCATGGGATTGGATTGACGGTCCATATCTCTTTTGGTTTCAATGGCTCTTATCTAGTTGTTGACATCGCAATTTCACATTTCATGATTTCATGTCTTTGGGGGATATCTACCTTCAAGATTTGGACTCTCGATAGTTGAAATCCTGAAATTTCTAGTGTCCTATCCATGGGACCAGATCGAAGGTCCTGATCACTTCTGGTGCCAATGGTCTTGATATGCTCTTTCTTGTCACGATTTCACCATTTTGGGAAACAACATCCTTTGATATTGTGGATCCCAATTGGCAAGGTCCTAAAGTATTCTATCAACTATTGATCTCCTACGTTGATGCTTACAGTAGTCCTCTCTCTTGAGCGCCAGATAATTTCTAACTTGGAAGGAATTCTAGGTAGATGAGGGTGGCACCTCATTCAGAATGGGGTCGTCTAGCTAGGCTAACTCCTCGCACTAGAGCCAGAGAGGAGATCTTTGGAACTGCCTGGGATCTTGGAGGTTGATCTATTGTGTCGAGTCTACTCCTGCATTGGCCAGTCAATCCACAACTTTGTTTTCACTTCACCTTATGTGCAAGGGGATTAGAGTTAGAGAAGACCTGAGAAGATCGTGGAAGTTGTTGAGAGGGGCCAACTAGGAGTGATTTTCCCTGGATCTCTACCCTTCATTATTTTTGTTGCCAAGTCTATTATGATTTTGGAGTCTCCCTCAATAATCACAAAGGTTAGGTTTTTGTCAAGATCCATTTGCACCCCTTTGACGAGGCCCCAAATTTATACTGAGTTTTTGGTGTCATATTCGAGATTTCCTGTAGTTAGGCTTTGAATTTGGCCCAATCTATTTCTTGTGACCGCTGAGGGTCATGGATTTCCTTTTGATGCACCATCAAAATTAACCTCGTGGAAGCCTGGTGGGGGGGGGGGGGACCACTTGGAGGGACTGAGGGCTTGTGGAAATAGAGGGGGATGCTAAGGAAGGGTTGAGTGGGCAAGCGAGAAGCCTCTGGAGTTGAGGATCAAGAGCTCACCTGGGTCATTGGGGAAGTCTTCCTTGGACCATGAATGAAGTTGGAGAGTTTCCTGGAGATGTAAGAGGATTGTATTCCAGAGGAGGGTAGGAGGAGATGGTCGGGAATGAAATATTCTTCTATTCCTCTCTTTCCAAAGTTGCCATACTATGAAGCCTAGTAAGAGTTTCCAGGATTTGTTCAAGATAGTACTTTTGAAAGGACCAGAGCCCCACTCCCTGATGGTGTTGATGATGCCATTTTTAACTCGATTGGTTCTTCTCATGAGCTAAGTGGCTTGACTCCAGATGTTTTCACTAAGTAGACAATTATTTAGGAGGTGCTCCATGGTTTCTGCCTGGAGATGAAAGAGATGGCAAATTGAGGGGCCAATGAAACCTCATCTCTGGAGATTGTCCCATGTTAATATCTTATTCTATAGTAGAAGCCAGAGGAAAGTAGAAATTTTAGGCCAGATTTTTTATTTCCATATTGATGTTCAGATGCTATCTTTCTGAAGGTTATTGAAATTCTCCTGTAGGGTGTAGCCCTCCTTGAGAGGGAAGCTTCCATTAGGTGTGTATACCCATATGAGAATTTCTGGGTATGTGCTTTTCCTGATTCTCCTTTGGATTGTTGCTTGTTTCCAGTGTTTCAGGTCACAATTCATTGCCACTTGGAGTTCCTAATGAGTTTATTTCCAGCTTCACCAAGGAGAGACGCTAGGGGTTTCTGTCCACAGATCTGCCACTTTAAGGGTGGAAAGATCTTGAATGTGATTTTCGTAGGATTTTAGATTTTCTGCCAGTCGTAGGGGTGGAATTTTATACCAGGAATCCGTCCAGAATAGGGCACTCTGGCCATTGTGAACTTCCCAGAAATCATGTTCCCGTATGAGTGGTCAATTTTTCTAGGCCACATTCCAGATGTTGGAGCCCTAAATTTTCCCTTGCATTATTATAAGTTGACTTTGGTGCATATTTGGGGCATATTTTTATTTCTAGAATTTTGACCAAAGCTCTGTTGGATTTTTTAGCCATCTCCACCAAATTTTTTCTCCCATGATGTTGTTTAATTTACCAGGGTCCCAGAGGCCTAGACCACTTGAAGATTTAGTCTTGCAAACTTTTTCCCAGGTGACTAAGGCCCATTTTTTGTTAGGGTTATGTCCATGCCATAGAAATTTTCTTTGCATATGCCTAATTTTCTTTATAACTAATTAGCGGGAAACCAGGGTTGAGAAGAGGTAAGATGGGATTGCCTGGAGGATTGATTTTAAGAGAAAATTTTTGGCTGGAAGATTGAGGGAATGAAAGGTCCATTTGTTGAGATGAAAGGTAATTTGTATTTAAGTGAATAGTCAAAACTTAAATCCATGGTAGTTTCTGAGCTTCATGCTACACCCACAGCTGGGCACTCTGGGTTTACCAAAACCTATGACAGGGTCAAACGTTCTTTTTTCCAGGATGGTATGAAACATGAAGTTCATAATTTTGTGGTTGAATATGATGTGTGTCAACACAACAAGGGAGAAATAGTCAAATCTACGGACACACTACAACTGCTTCCGATTCCACCTGCTATTTGGTGGGATATCTCTATGGATTTTATTGTAGGCTTACCTAAATCAAGAAATAAATCCATCATCATGGTGGTAGTTGATCATCTTTCCAGGTATTCTCATTTCTATGCTCTTCAACACCCATTTACAACATCCACTGTGGCTCAAATTTTCATGGATCAGGTCTTCAACCTTCATGGCATGCCACATTCTATTGTTTCTGATCGCGACCCAACTTTCACCAACAATTTTTGGCAAAAATTGTTCAAGCTACAAGGCACCCAATTGCATATTAGCACAACTTATCATCCCCAGACTGATGGTCAAACTGAAGTTGTCAACAAGTGTTTGGAAACATATTTGAGGTTTTTTTCCTCAGAAAATAAAAATCAATGGGATCAATGGTTACCACTAGTTGAATGCTCGTAAAACACTTCATACCATACAACTACCCGCATGACTCCTTTTGAAGCAGTATATGGAAAAAATCCACCTTTAGTTCTCTCATATTTACCAGGTGTCTCGAAGGTCCAGGAGGTTGACCAAATGCTTACAGTTCGAGAGGCTATTCTCCATACCCTCAAAGAGAATTTGGTCATGGCCCAGAATCACATGAAGCAACAAGCAGATCAAGGTCTCTCTGAACATCAATTTGTAGAAGGGGATTAAGTGTTTCTTCCACTTCAACCTTACAAGAAAAATTCCCTCAAGGTTGACCATTGTTAGAAACTGGTGCCCAAATTTTATGGTCCTTATATCGTTCTCAAGCGGGTAGGACAGGTGGCATATCGGTTAGCCTTTCCCAGCCATTCTAAGCTACATCATGTTTTTCATGTTTCCTTCTTAAAGAAGGTGATTGGAACTAAGTGCCAAAATCAAACCAACCTTCCCGTGTTGGACGAAGAAGGCTCCATTTGGCTACAACCACAAGAAGTTTTGGACCAGCGTGAGCATCGTCTGCGTCATTGAACCATCAAGGAAGTGTTATTCTAGTGGAAATATACAACCCTAGTAGATGCCACTTGGGAACCAACTACCATTTTGAAACAATTTCCACATCTCAAGCCTTGAGGACAAGGTTGTTTTTAAGGGGGAGGACATGTTAGGGACCTAACCCCTCATGTAGGTAGAATAATATATTAGGATGTAATAAAGGTCAATATTAATAAGGCCTAGCAATAAGGAAGAATAAGTCGAATGTAATTAGACCTAATAGAATCTTCCTCTTCTAGAAGGATCTTCCTCTAGATGGTTCTTTTGATAGACATATTTAGTATAAATAGTAGTCGAGGGTATGAGAACTGTTGTCTTGGATATTATTGTAATAGAGCTCTTCTCTGCTGGAGGTTGCACCCTCAAAGAGGCAAGTGAACATTTCTCTCAGTAATGGAAGTTCTCTTTCTTGTGTTATTCTGATATCATTTTGGTGTTATTGTGGTGTTGTTCTGGTTATATTGTTGTTCATCTTCCATTTCTAGCATTTTATTTATGTTCTGCATACTTTTTATATCTAGAATATTACACTCTTTTATCTGTTGGACCACTTGTACAATCTATGGCATGATTCCTAATCATTGTTATGTGTTTTCCTTTACCTTTTGTTGTCGTTGACAATGTTAGAGAAGCAAACAAATTATAAATTTAGAGTTGGGTTATAAACTAATTACAATTATCAACTTGTTTTCCATGTGTTCTTTGTACAACCACCATTTCTCAACTCCATCTAGTAGAACTGGTTACATTTCTTTTAAGTTTTCAATTGTAAGTTGTCTTTCCACAAGAACTGGTTACAACTGTCAATTGGGTCTAGCCCGAATGATTATGGGATGGAGTGTTATACTCCCCATTGAGGTTCTATTCCTATAAGTAACATGTTGAAATCATAATGCCTCATGATCATATTTTCGTAATGGGTTTGAGCCATGTTCTTGACTTGGCCTTATGACCTATTTACCTTGGGAACCATACTTGAAATGAGGGGAAGCGCTTGAGGGTTTTCCCCAAGATATGTACCATAAAATAAAGAACTGGTTATAATTACACCAAGTCCCCAGTGACAAGAAAATGAATATTTAGGTTACAACTTACAAATATGTAAAATCTTCCAAAGTGTACGTTTTCGTTTCTACACCTATAACTTGTGATATACATATCCAAAATTGTTGGAACCAGATCTATTGGAAAGAAAAAATCATAATATTCTATAGGGGGTATTTTCAAATGGTTTGGGGATATTTGAAGGACGTAAATTCTACAATTTTTCCCTCTAATACAATTCTAAACTTGAGATCAACATCCATATAGAGCAATAGAGATTCATCCATTTATCGACTGATAGGGTTGGCCAGTGAGCAATAGGCAACATGGAATAATTTAGTATACTATTTTTGTTGAGTGATTTACTATGTCATATACTCTACTATGAAATTTTGACAATTAAGAACATCAACATATGACCCAAATTGGCAAGCTCTATAATTATTTGATACTCTTTTTGTCTTTTGTGATATCTTAGTTGATTTTCAATTGTCAGTAAAGTTAGTAGGTCATAAGATCTTTCACCTAGAAATAAGATAGAACATTTTAATGGTGATGAATTTCAATTGTTTGATAGAGTAGGCTATCATTATCACTCATTATATTCTATTGGTATGAAGCCAAATACTTTCTTCAGAAAACAAGACTCATGAATTAATTTAATCCATTCATAAGGGGAAGTCAATAATCCACTAAATTTAGATGTCCTATTTAATGGTAACATTGCATTTAAAACACATGATTTGAGGAATGTTAGATACACAAGAGAGATAAGGGAACTTAAATATTTAGGAGCAAAGAAAATAAATTATATGTTGAGTTGAATGGTCAAATGGAGCTCTATATACTATAGATTCTCTAACATTTTAGAATATGAATGTGGTATTGGTTTCAAACTTGGTTGATGGAAATAATGCATCATGGATCTGGGACGTGTTATATAATGTGTTCGAGTGGATGCCCTTTTATTTATGAAAATTATTTAATATGTAATATGGAGTGCATTTTATCTGGATAGATTAACTTGTAAATGTTGATCGGTGAATCCCATTTTAAAGGAATACCTTAAGAAGATTTATTTGTCATGGTTTGATGTCATAAATTTTAAATAATATATAATGCCACATGAGAAGTGTTAAACAATTTCTATAACACTGGTTATTAGTAATTTTGTTGATGTTACAAAGTAACCTAGTCTCTATTGCATTAATGGAAACTATTCACAATGCATTATCTTCATGATGGTTGTGAAGTGTTTGAATAGTAATGATATGATGGTCGACTACCCCCGGATGGGGTGCCATGTAGACCTCCCGAGACACATGGCATGGAGCTAGGCCTGGCCTTAGATGATGCCAGACGACTCCCATCCCCTCAACATTAAGGATGGGAGTGGGCTCCAACTATCGCCCTCTTGAAACAAGACTCGCCCCTTGTGTGAGTAGTCTAGTTATGATACTCATCCATGCTGAGGACTTGATGGCATCGAACGTCCCATCAACCATCCTACTCTTAGCACACCCGAACCATGTTTTTCTCCACTTCATTCTCACTCTGTACCAAATCTGTAGCTGGAAGCCTTGAAGAAACCATCTTCCTGCCTTTTGCAAACCTCCCACCTGTATCCCTAGCTTGATGCCTTGTGAGTGAGGAAAGTATCGTTGAGGCTTAGCCTGACATTCCTTTTCCACTCAATGGAAATGCCTGCAAAAAATGGAACGGGTGCTCTCCACTGCTCGAACCCAACTTCAACGTAGAAGAATTGAATGAAAAGTGCCTCCAGTTGCAACAACAATCGTGGGGCCTCCAATGACATACGTCGAAGAGGCAATCTCAGAGGATCCTTCTTAGGAGACTTCAGAGCGGCTCCTTTTCACAGTTTCAGACAATTGAGATCCACCAAGTGATTTCAGAGTGGGAGCCTCGTTGTCTAGCCCCAAGAACTATCATGGCGGTGAAACTGTGGTGAAACAGGAAGAAGTCTTCACTTGCTATGTGGAAGAGGAGACTCCAACAGACATGGCCCCTCAGGAAGCAGAACCAAACACTGAAGCCGCCTTGGGTAACAAAATGCAAAGAATAGAGGAGGAAGCAGACCCGAAGCAGACTGGGAAAGAAAACTCAAGCAAGCTAGTGGAAGCAGAGTCAAGCAAGCATAATGGAAATGCCAAGGAGGGTGGCACAATATTCATGCCACCTCCCATCCCCTGCATGAAAACTCAATGGCTTGGCCCACCACTTTTGCTCCATCCGAACCTGGTTAATTTAGTTTTTGATTTGAGGAGACAGATGGCGGACCACGCCTATCGTGGCACCCTCATGGGCTAGCGTGTGGACATACTCTTCAACGCCTATTCCAATGTGCCACTGGGACGAAGATGCCCAAATTTCCTTCAACACTTTGTCATTCGAGCCAAGGCACACACTCTGGATATAGACACCACCTCATACGCCACTGGGTATTAGCTATGGTCCTTGTTTAGTTCTAATTGATGATGTCAATCAGAGTTCAATTTAATGTCAACCTGGGAAGGTAAACTTAGAAGCTCTATATATATCTAGAAAGATTCAACTACCTAAAGGAGGGTTTGATGTAGCAGGAGCCAATACTCTTTTACAAGAGATTGTACTTTGATTCCTTCTCACGAGGGTTTGATGTAGCAGGAGCCAATACTCTTTTACAAGAGATTGTACTTTGATTCCTCCTCACTTAAACACCTCTGCAATTTAAACAAATCTACCTACTAAAAACAGAGTGCTTATGTTTGCCTGAGATTA
>SNQJ01S0058215.1:7314-19028 GCA_010110895.2 Picea sitchensis
AGCAGATTCAACCATTTATCTACAACATCCACATCTATCAGTCCTTCAAATAATGGAATATCAAAATTTACCTGTACCTTGAAGGGGGTTGCATGGTCGCTTGATGAAGATGCTTCTCCTGTGGGTAGTCATCGAAGGATCTATGCAAAGTTGTCCATCATTTCGTTCCTTTTTCGCACGAGGGCTTCCTCGAGCAAAATTTTAATATGATCTCCTGCTCCATCATCTTTCTTTTCGTCCCCCATGGGTTTGAGTCCCAACTTATTGTACCCAGATCTTGTCGGGGACATGCATGAAGAAAATAAATGAAGAGCAGACCGCTTTGATACCACTGATCCAGATTTAGGAGTGGAACGAACTGATTAACAGACCGAATACAATAAACACAGATATATGAAGAACAACACAGATATCTAGTGAACAATATCTTCTATTGAATAAATGAAATAGGCTGAAACTATAAAACTGTAGAACTGAAACACCTGCTCGAATGGTGGTATCTATCTCTAAGAAGAGATGTGGCTGCTACGCGCATAGGTTTGAGCATAATCATTATAATGAGGCTCCATAGGCCTTTTTTATATTACTCATGAATTCCAAAACCCTAGACATCCAAAAACCTAACCCTAGGAGATGAAACAACAAAAGTCATGTGGGCCCCTATGGGTAAGTTGGTACCTCAACTTCTTGGGGTTGTGACTTTTGCATACAACCTCCATTTTAGGCGTGTGATAACTCATTGGAAAGGTCTTTCATAAAACTATGTATTACACTATCAAACTCTAACTCTGTCTACAGTTTGACTGTGGAGAGCCAAAAAAACATTGTTTAGGACTCCAAAATGGCCCTGGAAGTACAACAAGATGTGTTGACATGAAAACATACAAAATAAACCAGTTGGATTAGGTGAGAGGCCACCAGTATCCACTTGGAACATATGTAGGGCTTCAGACAACCCCAGAAGTGTAGAACACACAATTACAAAGAAGTACAAAAGAACGTGTTGAACTAAAAATGGACAAGAGGAGCCAGTTGGAATAGGTGGGTGGCCACCAATATCCACCTGGATCAGGTCTACCCACTGTGCACCAACAAATGGTTCTATTGTCGGGACTGGGATCTGCAACTGAGGGGAATGTGGAGGTCCACTAAGGAAGATATCAGACAATGGTTGGAGACAAAGGATCATGAGTTTTCCAAATATCATAATAAGAATCCGCAAATCAGTTCGGAACAATGGTTGGAGAGGTATGTATTCATAGATTTACATGATATTTTCTTTATTGATTTTCCAAAAAATTTCGCTGAGTGGTTACATAGGTTAGCTGAAAAGAACAGAACATTATGCACTGTTGTTTCGAGGAATTGGATCCCTGAGGTGATTCAATAGTTGAATACTATAAGTAATCGGATTTCACATGCAGTAGATTTCTGGCTGGATAGTATATTGGGGGGTAATATCACTGAGTTCGTTATATATTGTTTAAACGACCGCGCGAAAGATATTTGAAATCATTGTCCACTTGGATCAAGATGTTGCTTTGCGATAAGGGGGTTATGAAGATGGAATCTTATTTCCCTAGCAGTTAGGCACCTTTGCGTGCATAGGGGGACTGGGGGTTGACCAGGGGATGGTCTGAGTATATGAATAAGAGGGATGAAGGAAAGAATGAGTAAGGAATGGATGGACTAAGAATGTCGAGAGAAGAAGAATGTGCAACAAAAGAAGATATTGGAGTATTGCACAGTGGAAAAAGGTTTCGGTACAGTAGGAAGAGGACTGTGGCTGAGAGAGAAGAGAAGCATGGTGAAGTTGAAGAAAGAGACATTGGTGTAGTACTCCAGATCACATGAATATCGTGCAGAGAGGAAAATAAAAAATATCATCTCAGTCCAGTAGAAGAAGATTCATTACATCCCACTCAGGCCAGACTCTGCGTCGAACCCATGACCTTGTGTGCATCTCCAAGAACTGAGATAAGATCTAAAATTTCATTGCTTGTAGTTGGTGGGGGAAGTAACGATAACAATAAAGATAGTCATAGTAGTGGAAGTAGTACACCAAATAAAAATCAATTAGTGTCACTAGGGAAGAATATTGCAAAGTACATGATGGCGGGATTGGATCCCACTTTGAGGATGCTTGTCTTTCGTGAAGCAGGTTCAAAAGATCCAAAACAAAACTTGTTTGTATGTGAAGCAATATGGACAATGAAGAATTTCAAGGATGAAGATGTGAATATCGCGTAGTTGGCAACGACAGTAGAGAACATCAAGAGTCTGGATGAAGAATGTGCGAAATTGTACAAAGAAAACACACAAGTATGAACTCAGTTGTTGGAGAATGTAGAGATACAAGCGTTGGAACAAAGGCTACAAACTATGCAAGAGAAGGCGTAGAAGATCAAAGATATAATGAATACTCTACCACCAACAAAGCAGATGACTACACTTATTGAGAATCGGTAGTTGAACCAGGAGATAAATCAAATCAAGGCGGAGCAACAAAATCTTGTGCAGAAGTTGGAACCACTATAGGAGGAAGCCTAAAAAGCGACAGAAGAACTTGTGGTCGCGTAGGGAATATTGAAGCAAGTAGCACGAGACAATGCCAAGAAGTTGAAGAACCCTATCACTGTGCAGACAATAAACGAAATTTTGTAACAGGAAGTATAAGCAAAGGAAAAGATCGCAACTACAAGGGAGACCTTTGAGAAGCTCATTGTGACATCGAAGGGAACGCATCAACATAACTAAGTGGCTCAGGACGAGCCACACGTGAGTGTTGGGGGTCTATTGGGACATGCATTTTGGGACAAGTTTGGGGAACTGTGCAGGAGCATGCGCAGAAGAAGGAAGGCAGTTAGCACATTTTCAGAATCAACACGCGCTACAAAAGGAAGTTAGTTAGGCATTTTGGTCCTTTGTAACAGGCTAAGCCCTAATGTAAATATATAAATATGTAAGGGTTTTTGGGTAGAAAGTAGCATGAGAGTATGAGCGGATGAGAGTTAGTCGAGTAGGAGAGGATGGATGAATGAATCAAACATCGAGCAGTTTTTGGAGAGAAGAATATCTGAGAGTGGCTAAGTGTGCACTATATGCGCGAACGTGAGATATCATGTATGAGCACATTGCATACATTTTGTAAGGGATGATTCTGAATAATAATATAAGAAGTCGGTCGTTGTGGACGTAGCCCATCTTGGGTGAACCAGGTTAAAATATGGTGTTTCTATGATGTGTTATGATGTAATGTGTTTGTTTACAATTTTGTTTATTGTGTGCACAGAATATATGGATGGTTAATATGAAAATGGTATAAGTTATGATGATTTTGCACACATGATGTATGGTATAATGAATGAATGTTAAGTATAATGGTGAATGCCTCCCATCCCTTCATGACTGTGGAAACTTGGTTCCTGCAATCCCCATAGATACATCGGGTGAGATTTCACCTTCTCACGGGTGATGCCAAAAGGGTCAATATCTTAGGGTTTTGTTGGTGAATTAATGTTGAGCCTCGGGTCTGTCGACTACGTGCCAGCAATGGGTTATGTTTTCATTTTTTATGGGTTATTTTCAATTTAATTATTTTTTAATGTAAATTTATTAAAAATAATTAACAAACAAATTTTCAACTAATGCCACTTTTCAATTTAGGAGTCAATTTTGAGTTTTTTATTTGCAATGGTACCAGTTATCAAGGCCACTATTTCAATTAAGTCATTATTTTAACTCCAAAAATAAAATTGGTGCTACCAATAACATGACTTTTCGATTTGAGGTTCAATTTTAAGATTTTGTTCACAATGGTATCGATTGTCAAGGTTATGATTTCAAACAAATCACAATTTTAACCACCCCCCCTCAAAAAAAAATGGTACTACTGGTAGCACAACTTTTTGAAACAGAGATAAAAATAACCACTGAATGCAGCCTCTAAAAAAATGAGAACACTTGAGAGTTCTCGTTAAGTTGATAACTTTGTTATGTTATTCAATCTCCACAATGAACCTTTCATCTTTCTTTCTCTTCACCCTTGATCAATTGATGGCTAATTATTTTCCCCTTTTTAGATTTTGTTGAAATTGGATAGGGGCAGGTTCCAAGGAGGAACCATCAAATGGTTTCCAAATCTCCTTAAGTTTTCTGAGGAAATCCTCATCTTTTAACCAATTCAGATTTATTTTGAAGGGGTTGGGAGACTTCCATCGGAGCCAATTCTAAGAGCATTGGGTTGTCGTTTGAATCCCCACCAATAAAGACCCATTGTTGAAGTCGAAGAGATTATTCAAGGAAAGCTTCAGAAATTAGGAAATGATCGATCATTTTTGCAACTTGGATCTCACTTGTTCTCATGTTCCTCCATGCTGGAGGGAGTTTAGTAGGCATAATGTCAAACAAACCTGCAAAATATAGCTTTCTTATAAATAAATTAGATAAGGGATCCACCTGGTTGCAAGCCCCCATATCTTTGAGGCCCCAGTGAGAAATTTAGATCACTTGTAATAACCACTGAGCCATTTTGAAACCAATCTCTGTAAAATAAGGTTTCGATACTTATGTCTATCTGAGTAGGGAACACATATATTTAGACAAGTGAATTATTTTGCAAGTTCCAAGAAATACAAAGAAATCTTGAGACATGATGAGAAAGCCCTAGAATTTGACAAAGATAAAGAGTTTTTTTTTTTTTCTAACCAGTGATGTTTCCCCATATTTTCCTAGAGCATTAATAAAACTAAAGTCTCGTCCCTTTAGAAGCTTGGACAAGGTCCTTTATCACCTTGTACCCATCCCCGTAAACATTGTTTTTTTATAGGAAAGCTTTTCCATGTAAATATGTGTATAAGAAATATTTATTATATTTTCAATATACTATATATAGTTTTTAATTTAAAATTTATTTACTAATTCATTTTAATTTAATTTACTTTACTTGATTTAATCAAATCTAATTTATTCAATTACTTTATTGTTATTTCACCATACTTTAATAAATCATTACTTTAATAAATTATTATTATTAGAGTAGATTGGGTTCATATTTGTTATATGTGAGTTTATTTATTATGTAAAGGTACTTCAATCATGAAGCCCCTGATAGTACGAAACTATCCTAGTATGAGAAACTGCATGTATTCTTATTACTCCCTGTCGAAGGTTATGACTCTTGCAATCGATTTATCGTTGAATATCAATTAGTTAATCGTTGACTAAATATATTTTTCCATCCTCTAATGTTATAGATAGGAAAAACAAAATGATTATTTTTTTACCATGTTTAAATTACTTTTACACGGAAAGCTATGGTTGACACATTTGAAGTCTTATTGCAGAGGAATGTAATATTTTCATTTCGGCATTCTTATATAAGCTATAAATTGCATGGTTAGACAAGCTATATAAAGTTTTCACTTTTGATTATAACTTTATTTCACATCTATGTCAATGCTTTTTCAATGCTTTAAATGCCACTGCCTCGAAAATGTTGAGCTTGCTTTTCAATGCACTGACAAACCACCGATGTTGATCATGCCTTTCAATGTGTTGATAAACCATTGCCTTGTCGAGAAAATACCGCCACACCGCCTTTTTCCTTTTAGTTTAGTCTTGTACCTGACTTGTTCCATTCCCATTCGCACACGCATGAGCGCAATCCAACAAAGCAAAGCAAGCATTCGCCGAAGCACATCACTTATGGAGTGGGAGAAAATCACTTATGGAGTGGAGAAGCCATGCAGTTCTGCAATGTTTGAAGTTGATGCATATAATATCTGCAAGGTAATATATAGTAATATATACTATCTATGCAAGGCAATATCTACTGCTTGTATCTAGTCTCTAGGCTAGGTAATATCTAGTGCATGTATAACTGCTTAAATTCTTCATGTATCATTGTTTTCTGAGGATAGATTCTTAGATTGTGTAATATATACTATTTATGCAAGGTAATATCTACTGCTTATATCTAGCCTCTAGGCTAGGTAATATCTAGCCTCTAGGCTAGGTAATATCTAGTGCATGTATAACTGCTTAAATTCTTCATATATCATTGTCGAGCAAACACCACCACACTGCCTTTTTCTTAGATTATTGGAGACGAAAATGATAGCAAAAAACGCAAGTTAATCCATATGACCTGTGCATATGAAACTCACAAATACTCATTGTAACAAAGTAATCATGTAAATGACTTCTCATATGGGTTTCAACTTTTGCCTTGTCCCCTTGAACTTTTCTTTGGAATAGTGTAGTCATACCATGTCATTGACTTAGAACACATGATCTCGTCGATGTCAATCATTCGGGCCTTGTATCTTAGTTGAGACTCCTTCAAATCTTTCTGAACTTGCTCATGAATCTTTATGAATCTTCTGTTCAGAATGACTTCAACAAAGCAAATGGTTTTAGCCTGTTGATCTTGCTCATGTCTGCATCTTGATTATTGTAATCTTGACATCCAAAGGCCTGATCATTATACCAATAAATCAAGCACAAATTCCAATGAAAAAAAGGTGTTGAAATTTGATAAGCGAGACCAATAAATCAAGAACAAATGTCAATGAAAAAAGAGTGTTGAAATTTGGGAAGTGAGCGATATACTTTAAATAATTAGGATGGAAGGTTCTCAAAAACTGTAACATGCATTATAATTCCCAAAGGCAAGGATGTGCTATATTTGGTTATGTATATCATTTCTTAATTCAAGTAGAATCCAATGAAATTGAAGAAATTAAATATTTTTTTTTTAAAGTAGCATCACTAAATAAGTAAGAATCATGTTTTAATAGAATCTGGTTAGCGTTAAGAACATTTGTTGAGGTCATACAAGTAAACGAAACCATACAATCCAGAAAATGACTTATTATATATATGCGAACTTGCATACCAATAAGCAAATATCGAGTGATGTCCAGAAGGTGACGATTCTTTCAGTCTTCCTCGACCTGGAACTACTATTGCATCTTTAGGTACCTATGCCTTTGATGTTGGTTCAAATGTAGGACCTGGGACAAGGTAGTTGGCTGACTTACTGCCTGGCATCTAGCTGGTTAGTTGTCTAGTTGGGGTCGTTGTTAGAAGGTAAATGTAGTGTCAAGCCTCTCACCAACATTCAGTTTCCCCAAAGGCAGAAATAAGTAGTTGGGACCAAGTTCAATTATTGGGTGATTTTGACAAAGTATAGGCTGCACCAACGTTTGATTAATGTTTCAAATAGTCTCTCTGATGTTTAATGCTTCTGGATTTTAAAGTGACCTTTAAAAAATAAAAATTAAGAGGAAAGAAATAAACCCAACTCACCTTTTAGTTCAACAACTGTGTAAGGACCCGCATTTAGCAGACGATTCACCAGTTATTGCATATCCAGTTCTGTTATTAACGCCAACAAATAACTCGATGCATGCAAGAACTTCAACCTAAGGATATTGTATATTAAATAGCAGACGGTTTACCAATTATTAACCTTAGGCACTCTTACTTAAGACATGGAGAGGAGGAAGCGATAGAGGCCATGGACGACAGACTCAGGAAAGTGTCAAAGGGGAGTCGCCCCGGCTTTCACTGCTCATCTACATCCTGCGAATTGTCTTATAAGGCATTCGAGCTACAAACAACAAGCAAGATTTAACCAAATATAAACCAATTAAATTATACAGTAGCCCTTTTGAGGATAGGCAAGGGTGAGTATTTAGAGTACCCACTTAATATCTTTTTTAAATTTCACAATACTGATAATATTTTTAAAAATTATCAGTAACCAAATGATAGTGTAATTCACAAAAAGAGACCATGCTAGAAGGTAAGCCCTAGGATACAAAAAAACCTGCAAAAGGCAGAATAAAAGGAATAAGAGAACATATTGGGTGGAAATAAAGCAGAGTTATACCACTGTCCATGGTGAACATATCGAAGCTTTAGCACAATTTGGAGGCCCTCCTCATGCTCTCTTTCCCTGTAATTGCTCATAATTTAACTCTTCAAAATATATCGTCGGGATTCAGAACTATGGAAACAACAACTTGCACTACAACTCATTAGTAGAACTAATAGCTCATCTTGTCGAGAACGAATCAGAAGGGACGGGGTTTCCATCCACAGAGCGAACCCCACCCTTCCCAACTGAAAATAAAGCTTGATGATTGAAACAATGTCGCAATTATTTTGTGTAGAATAAGCTATCAATCAAAAAACAAGAAGCGAGTCTAGTTCCAGTGGATTTGTGGGTAGGCTTCTCCCTAATGGCTTTTGACTAAGATCAAGGTGCTTACCGACTTTTGTTTTAGTGTGTCCAAGGAGGCCTAGCAAGAGCTATAGGCGAAGCAATAGGTACACTAGTAGGGGGAAACCCCAACAACAAGCACCCATTCCAGGCAATCAACAACAGAACTAGTTTTTTTGTGGGCCTGACAAAGAAACAACTAGCACGTTGCTTGGTGAAAGAGCGAGCGCTGCCAAAATTTTCATTAAAAAGCTAAGGAGATTGAATCCCACCTAGAGTTACCCGCTTTTACTTTCGGGTTACCCACAGCATTGAACCGCCAGCCGATAACGCGTAACCAACCACGCCGATAACGCTTAACCAACTCATTCAAACCTAATTCGGTTCTCAAGGCAGTTGCTATTCACCGCCAGGATTCATAACAAAGATTTTTTTTGAAAATGAAGGGAATGCAGCTTCATTCATCGTGAATCTTCAAACCATGTTAATTGTGTCAGACAGAAGAAAGAAGGCTAGCTAGAATGGTCTAGTAGAGAGAGGTTGGTTGTATTCATCGATCAGTTATTACAGAGGTTACGTTTGGGGAGATAATAGGGGCGAGCGATAGCTTGGAGAAGATATCAATGTATTGTTGAATCAACTTCCTAGGAATATTTTACACATACTTCTCATGCAACCGCCGAACTGACTACCCAGGAATATTTTACATGTGTTTCCCATGCAACGACAACCGTTGAATGGATGATCACTCCATGACCACATATTAAACTAGGCATTGACAAAAAATTTGTATTTTTTTTCTAATGTTACACTTTGGAAATGGATTTTTTTTTATCTTTTACAATTATTTAAAATCTGCTTAAACAACTGCCTATGCCTTCGATATTAGTGGTTATAGAGAAATTGAAATTGGTGTTGCTTCATATACATGAACGTTTGTGGCTACTGGTGCTTATTTAACTGGTTCAACAATTGTAACTTCTCTTTGTGGGTATGGATCTACTTAACCAACCCTTAAACCTTCTCCTTTTCTGAGTTCTTAGACTTGTGCGCCAAATGTTACAACCCGAGGTTCCTCTACAGTGCTGACTTTCGATAGTAAATATGAGGTTTTTTCCATCACTGCCAAGTCTATTTTCACGATGCTCGATACGTCCCTGGGCTCCGAAATCCATCCCATTTGTTGTTAAAATAAACCTCTTAATGTCGACCCTGCTGCGGTTCATAAATGAAAACGTAGGGAACTGGCGGTCGTTCATAAACATAAACATATGCTCATCAGTATCCCCTGTCACTGCAACCATCTTCACTGCAATCGATGGCGCATCGTAGCCATCTGCATGGCTATTTTCTCCACTTCATGGCCTCTGCATTGCCACACGATTAGATATACTCCTTCACATGAGTGATTCGTCACCCTAATTTTGTTTTTCTTGTTTCTTTTGAATGACAGATGATCGGGTAATGAGGATGCAGGTTAATGGGTTTTTGTATTTGCAATCGACTTGTTCTCTTAGAGGTTTCATGGTAAATGCATTCTTCAAAATAATTCAAGGAAAATATGGTTGATTATTGACAAGGAAAAATACCTGAATCGTCGACATGATTTTGTTCTTCTTGTTTATTTTGAATTGCGGCAAATGGTCACAGCCATTGGATCGGATCTGGGTTCTATGGCAGTGTTTTGTACGATAATCTGAGCAGCAACGACGAGGTCAGGCTATTGTGCAATGACGAAAAGATCAACAAGGCCACCACATTATCAAACTTCCTTGCACCGCCCAAATCAAATCTATCACAATGATTGGAAATCTAACCAGAGGGCCCTCCATTACTCTCTATGTATACCCGCGACTTCCTCGTTACCATTATTAGTTATGTGCTTTGACGATACCCATTGAATCTCCAATATAGATTCTATTACTATAAGGACTATGAAGGGAGGGCAATGGATAAATTTGTATTGGGTTACAATATGTCTCATGACATTTGTGTTGTATTTTGAATTTATTAACGAGGCTGCAGGTGCAGCTGTTGTAGCACTATGTTGCTGCTCATCTATATTGGATGTCAGAAGAACCACCCTTCGAATAAATGTTGTGCATCGCTCAGAAGAATTGCAATGGAAAAATGCTTATGCTCACGTCTGTGATGTGGTGTGGTCAATGCCTCTACTTATGTCCCCATTGCCAAATCCTACGGTATTCCTATAGATATTGTTGCCAAATGATAAACATACGACAAAGATAGGATTGATTCATTGCTTTTTTTTCTTATCATTATATCATCAAATGATTAATTAATTGATCAACTGGGAAATTTGAATGCAGACAAAATTTTTCACTCGAGCGTGGGGGATTACCATAGAAAGGGATGCCCGAGTATACAATATGTAAATTTATTGTACTTAACCAGCTTTATGTAGATATTTTCTTGTTAAATATAAGTTAATTGTTGTTATGTTTGTACAATGAGTATTATGAATGAAGTGGTAGATTTAAGGAGATGTGATGGGTGATTTATCATCATAGAAATTTTGTGCAGTGAGCACTGTTTTGAGCCCCTCATAACCATGTACATGTATTCTCCATGCAAATGCCAAATAGACGGTGCTATAGGACAGAATAATGGGTGCATTTTTCAATACATTGCATATATTGGGCATTGTTGCAAAAGTAAGAGAGTAGGTGTGTCTATTGTAAATAGTTCCTTGACAAGTTTCAAATTGCAACCAATGCAGTGAAAAAGTGTCAATAAGTGTAAAGTTAGTGTTAAGCCCTAATATTGGCTCATTACCCCTTAATTGGGGCATATTATACTAGTAATGTTATTTTATTTATCTCGGTTTTAGGCCATTAGTTGTAATTATACCTCCTAGTCTCCTATATATACCAAGGAGACATTTTCATTTAGAATCATCTTGTACTTGAACATTTAAGTGGGGTAAAAGGAGGTTGCCCCCTCAAAGAGGCTTATTATCTGAAATTATCTCTTTTTCAAGGCGTTGAGTAATTTTTCTGAGGTTTATCTATGCTATATTGATATTTGGTTCTTAACATATGGTATCAGAGCTTAAGGTCTTGGGGTTTCGCTGCTACTTCTGAAACACCTTGGCATTTTCGCTATAAAAAAAAATTCTACAATGTTTCAGAAGGAACGGCTTGGAGGGTATTTAGTAGACGGATCAAGGTACCTTGGGTTCAAAATTCATCTTCTGAGGCCTTATACTTTAGGAGATACAACCTGTATAAGATAGGGTTCTGGAATCATCCTGAACTGAGTCATTGTGGAATTTTCACTATAAAAAAATATATGTAACGTTTCAGACCCTAAAATCCAGAGGCTATTTAATGAAATAAGTAAGGTATCTGTGGTAAAAATTTCAGCTTTTGTGTCATCTTAAATTTGTAGATACACCCTGTGTAAGATAGGGTATCTGACTAGTCCTATTGACTAGTCTCAAGAAGGTGTTCCAGGTAAAACA
>SNQJ01S0058215.1:37889-53120 GCA_010110895.2 Picea sitchensis
TTAAGAATTCCTCCTCATTGATTTGATGGAAAACTTCAGATAGAGTTTTCTATTAGAAAAAGACGGTACTTTTCTTTTTAAATGAATGATATTTTTTTAAAGATATTTTTGTCAAGTACGTGTAAGTGACATTTTTTTAATTTTTTTCCAAAGAAAACTTGGTGGGGAAACCCAAGGGATGCTTCCCTATATTTCTAGATGACATCCTTAACAAACTATTCGAGATAGACTAGTGTGCTTAACCAGGTGATTCAAACCGAGCACATGTCAACATAGAACTAGCCAAATGCCCAACAAGAATGGTGACAATGGATTGAGTTAATGCCCAAGGCTAAAAATGTTTGGAAACATCTCGTCCCACCCTCAAGCACTTAAGTGAGAGCAAGATTGTTGATGTTGTCCTAGCCAAGATTGACACATAGAGGGCAAATAGGTCATAAGTGAAATATGAACATATGTGGAGAGGATAGCAACTTCTCTTTTTTTTGGATTGAAATGGTTATAATTTGTTTAAAAAGTGGTTGTGGTCACAATGTACAACATAGTAATAGAAACCAAAAAGGACTTATTGGAGTTTTGTCTTTCGAGAAGTCAAAAAATTACAAAAATGCTACAAATAAGATGGCATGTTCTAGCAACGTTAAAAGTATAACTAGGGGACCGACTAATATATAACCTAACATAATGATCTAAGAGCAAAATTACCTTATTAAACATTTAAAAACCTGAGATGGAAAAAATAAATTACCACTCAAAGCTACCTAGTCAATGTATGCATGTAGTTGGTGTATTAATTTAATATTTTCCATCTCCACATCTCTAGGTGCTACTATCTCCTTATCATTGACTACAACTATAACAAACCTATTTGAAGCTTTTGGATGAGAAATCAAAGAGTAGAAACTCCTGGTGAGACCCAAGGCTAGTTCATACGACATATTGCACTCTGCTTCCAATTTTTCAATTGTTTACTCTTATGAGACACAACTCTGAAATTTCTGCATATTCAACATTTCGAACCCTAATTTGGTTGGCCGCTCTATTACTAAGATGTGAGATAACTACCTACATGTCTGCAGGGTGATGGTCACTTATTTGTTGTGGATGACAAAGATGGGAGGATTTACACAATAAATAACACCCATAATGACTATGGCTTGCCATCCTTAACCAAAACCAACCCATCTAGTCTAAAAGATAAAGAGGGCAAGAGATTGACCGCTTATGGGTAACAATAAGTAGAATCCAAACCTTCATTAATTCATAGAACCTTGAAGCCAAATTATGGAATAACATAGTGAGAGCCTCCTCAACTCGTCCGCATAATGCTATAGGACTGAAAGGGAGTCCTTAGGAACCCCAACTAGCATAGGACTTGAAGCAATTTGAGAAGAGCAGATTCGAACAATCCTGAATAATCCCACCCATGCCACTAGACTTAATAAACTTTTTATGAGTCATCATTGCAGAATTGTGCAAGAGAGGAGGAAGGATTGGAGGTCGAATGGGCTTAAATACCCATCACCTCACTTGGAAATCTTGCTACTATGTCTTGATTAACATCCACCATTATAGTCCATTTAGTAATGGGATGATATCTATGGTTTTAAGGGATGTGGGAAAAGCTAATGACCCCCCTATTTATTCTCATGGATCCCTCCACAGGTGTTGTTGCTTCGTTTTCCATTCTATTTGTTTGGTTATTATAAGCCCTCAACACGTGGAAGTCATTTACCTCTTCAAATTTTTTTGACACCCCTTGAATTCAATACTTGAGCCTCACTAGCTTAAAATATTTGACTTTCAATTATAGTGAGATGCCTATTACAATGAGACTCTTAATCCCCCTCGAGATTATAATATTTAATCCTTGGAGGAGGATTGATGCTTATGTTTGGTTATTGGTTACTTGTCCTAACCCCTAAGCAAAATTTAATTCACAACTTCCTTAGGGATCATAGGCAATCCCCTTCATACCCACCACATTGTAAATAACTTCTCTTATGAACCAATCAAATTAAACCCAATTAATATGTGATACATTTTCATGATGATGATGACGACGATGACGATGATGATTAATGTCCACTAATCTAGATTTTGTCTATTAGACCATAAGAAAGGTAAGGAATTAGTTGGTTTTCTTTAAAAATTATTTATGTGCTCACAAAGCTTTACGAGAATCATTCCCAAATCACCATAGTTTGATGAGTTAACAGGTTAGGAAGATCAATATTGTAACAAGTATTATGAAATTGTGATCTAATGTAGGAGTATGCAGGACATTCCTATAAAAACGTGCTTTTCATCTTCAACCCCCTCAATGTCACAAAGATATATCGAATTCTTTCAACCCACCAAGTTTTAGGAATTGTCCAATACCCCATTTCACTATGGAACTCATGAGAGTTTATTCTTATTTTATCAATGTTAATTTTGTTCTTTATAGTAATCAAAACAAAAAAATACTTTTAATCTTCCAAATTAAAGCTATTCAATAGTAATAATCAAAATAATGGTTTTCATTAAAATAGCACAATTAAGAATATTTATTTTACCATCATCAATCATATAAAATAAATTGTTTACACAAACAAAACTCACTCATAAAATAATTGTATCTAACTATATCTCTGATAAGATTTGAATTTTCATAACATAATCGCACCATCAATTAAAATTTCAAATTTTAATTTTAACTTGTTGTTTACACAAACAAAACTTACTCAAATTGTATCTAACTATATCTCTTATAAGATTTGAATTTTCATAACATAATCATAACATCAATTAAATTTTCAAATTTTAATTTTAATTTTAACTTGTTAAATTTCAATTTCATATTATTTTTTATAAGATTTGAATTTTCAAATGGTTGGGCATTTCCCCTCATTTTGAGGATAATACCTAGTGTAAACTAGAGTGCCTCTTTATTTAAGAGTTCATCATGTTACTTGCAGGAATTAAATCTGGGTGAGGGAAAACACCCCTCAACACAAACCACTCAAACTAAACCAATTGACAAATTTAAATTTCATATTATTTTTTATGGAGAAAATAAAAGACTTTCAATATTTTTACTTTAAATGCATTTCTTCCTTAATGATTATTATTTCTTTTTTCTTCCTTAAACAAGCCTCTCCCCCCATTAAGAGCATGGCTGTGACCAGATACCTAATGTATAAGAATAGTTTAAACAACATGGAAGATAAGTGACTACCTAAAATTGCTTCAAAATCAAGTCATAACCACCATCGACTCAAGCGAGGATGGCATAAAGACGCCCGATCTTGACTAAACTATTGGGGAATCATGGAAGAAAACATTTTGTAGAAAAACGATACTAATAAACAAAACGTCAAATCAAAATTTAAAGAGAAAATGTCGTGTGATAAAGAGTTAGAGGAAAAAAGAAAATTAAGGTATTATAAAGATGTAATCAACCCTAATCTAGAAGATCAAAATTATCTATTTGTTTTGTCAAGTGTAAAGAAAAAAATAAGCATTGTTGAGATCAGAAAAAATTCTCACGAGCTCCATAGTGAAACTGGGCGTTGGTCAAATCCTAAAATGCCATGGGACGAAAGAGTGTGTCATCTCTGTGACACTAAGAACGTTGAAGATGAAAAGCACTTTCTCTTAGATTTTCCAGCCTATACCCATATTAGATCTTATTTTCAAATATTTATCACACTACCAACCTTCCTAACATCTTAACTCAACAAAAATATGGTGGTCTTGGAAAGCTTCTCTTAATGCTTTTCGAGCATAAAAACAAAATTCAAAAAAATCACAAATAATCACTTACCCTCTCAAGGTTCGATAGACCAATTCAATCTTAGTGGACGTTAATCATCATCATTATCATTAATGTGATTGTTAAATAAATAATTTCTATATTTTAAAAATTGTATTATAATAAATTATATAAAGAATAATTACAAGTTGAAAAGAGTATACAAACTATAATATTAATATTATTCAAAAACTATAAAATAAAATGATGAAAATTCATGTTATTATATTAATTATAAAAACACTTAAAAATTAATTTCATTTTTTTTCTTCTAAATAGGGTTTCTAAATCCATTTTGTGTGTAATTAACATTAGATATATAAAATTATTCATAACACATATAATATTATTTAAAGATTATAAATTAAAATGATGAAAATTTATGATATTATATTAACTATATTTTTTTTAAAATAAAAAAGGTAATTTCTATTAAAACTTGTCACATACGAAAAAAAACACATGTCGACAGGCTGCTAACTGTTCCGTCGAGTTAGCGGAAACTAGGACAGTTGAAGCCTGTGATGTCCAAGTAAAAAAATGGTGGTCCATCATATGCCCTACCAAGAGGAAACCAGGGTAGGTGGTAGACTATAGTCTTTACATCATTGTTCAAAAGTGAAACTGGAAATAAAACTAGATTGGAATTAAAACTGGACATTGAACCGAAATTGAAACAAACATCTAAACATGAAATTGGACACCGAAACTAGACTGAGCTCCAATCCATGGAATTACCCGTTAGCATCAGATGTTGCATCTTTGGGGTCACCATTATGAGGCTTGTTCCGAGTCTGCAGGACAAAAGGCCTTGTGCATGTCGGACATTTTTGCCCAGCTGGTGCATTGTAATATGCCTCATACAACATGTCGATGCGTTGGTGCATGGGCATGTCGCGGTGGATCTGATCCGCCATCTGGCTACGAAGCTCGAACACTAACGCCATTTGTTCCGGGTGGAAGAAGGGCGGGGGGTCTTTCCATGGTTCTAGGATTATTGTGATATGTGGTGGTGCTAGGACCGGGCCACCCTCCACTGTCATACCACCAACCGCCTCGCCAATAGCCTCATGTGCGCCATCCTTGTCTTTTGTTGTCCTGAATTTATCCTCCTTCCCAAGCTCCTCGTCCTCCGTTGTAGTGTTGAAGAATTTGGTGTCACCTGGAAGCCAGGCGTCTTGGGAGTCAAGGTGGAGGAATTCCTCCTCCATGATGCAAGTGTGAACCTCTTTTGCCTTATTTGCGATGCAAGTGTGAACCTCCCGCGCTGGCCTGTCTGTGGCTGGTGCAATGGCTTTCACTGAAAAATGGCTTGGGGGCTGCCAATTCTCTGGCATAGTGAAGAGGAGGGATTCTGGAGGGAACTGTAAAGGTTCCTCTGGGATCACTTCCTCCACATGTGCCATTGTAGGCGACCTAACTTTCTCTCTGCTGAGTGTAGCCTGAGTGCACTGAGTGCGGGCTATGGAGAGTGCTCGCTCTAACTGTTGCCTCCTCCTTTGTCGTGCGACAAAGCTATGCCAGGAAGGGCCGCTGTGCAACCTGCCTCTCTCCTTCGGCATCAAGGAGGTGATGCGTAATGCTATCGTGCAAGAAGTCCTTTGGTGGCTGCACCAAAACTCAGAGCTTCTGGCCTAGTGCAGGGCGAAGGTGAAATGGCCCGAGTTGTTGCATTGCCGGATAAGAGTGTAGAGGAACGACATGATTGCTTCCACTAACGTCTCCCATCCACTGAATCCCATAGTGTAGAGACCCAACTTAATTAAATACAAAATTTTAATTCAATTAACATATAATGGCCTTCTCATACGTAAATTATTCATTCACATCATAAGCATAAATATTCTGCATAAGTTAAAATCTATCTACAACATGGAAATAACTCAACAATTCACAATAAAATACCTGCTTCTGATGCTAATTCCCGACGATATGACTGTCCCTTCCCTGCTGCCTTGGTGCTATCTTGCCTAGCCTGTTGCACTGACCAACACTGCCCAAACCGACTATCCTCCCAGCCAGCTAGGAGCAGCCTGTCCGGCTCCCTACCTCCAGGAAACCGAAAGGAATCCTGGCCCCCATGCCCAAAACCCCTAGCAACCCGGTGCCCCCTGCAATGATACTCACAGTGCGCAGAACTCTCCCACAGAACCAGAAAAACCAAGCCAAGAAACTAGTGCTCTCGTCCCCCTCCAAAATGCTTCCTCCCAAAAATAAAAAATCCTCCTCCCAAAAGAATGCCTTCCACCATAAGGCTCTCCCCGTCATATTCCCCCTTCACCGACTCTTCCTTTCATTAATTTCCTTATCCAATTATTTATTATCTTATCCCCTTGTATTTATTATCTTATCTTATCTTATCCTTACATTTAATGTCATGTCCCCTCTCGTATACGTAAGTCTTAATAAATTAAATTATTAACCCCATTAATTCTTTACTCACGTAATTAAAGAGTCGATTAATAATTAATTAATCATTGATAGTTATGAACAAATAATTAATGATAATTAATTAGTTAATATTATATAAGAAATACTTATTGTTTAGCTAACATCTTAGGTCAATCAGATTATCAATTAATTATAATTAATAATCCTATACATTTATTTAAGCAGGGTCGTTACACATAGCCGTCGTTCTGCTCGCGTGAGGGAGCCGTCCTTCGCCTCTTGACGAGTAGTAATGGCGAACTCCCATTTAATGGAGAGGGATGGGAGCTAACATGCCATATTTATGGCTGGGCTCGGGCCTGTGTTATGTGGCTGCTATATGTTGCGTGGCACCCCATCCGGGGTGATATTATATTAACTATTAATACACATTTAAAAATTAATTTTCATAAAAAAATTTATAAATATTTTTTTTTATGAATAAGGTTTCATAAATCCATTTTTATCTCTAATTTTTTTTTTGATAGAAACGTTTAGCGGGATTTGTATTACTTGTGGACTAGCCACGGTTCGATTACAAAATGGCAGAGCTTCACTGAGAAGCTGCCTACAATAAACTAAGATGCACTAATAAAATTGCCAGATTTAACAAACACCCCCGAAGGCAGTTTAGATCTGCTGAGAACAGAATTATTTTAAAGCCCTGCTTCTATACAAAATGCCAGGATGCTTGAAAAGGGAAGAAATAGCTATTGACCAAGAGATTGACTACTCTTTGGGATCTTTCCCCCATTGGATGTTTAACTTAGACATTTTGCCTTCCAGTTGGCCGATCCTTTCTTCAAATTCATCTTTTGGGCTCTTCAGCTCCTGGTGTAACTTGCCAAGTTCCACTGTGAATCCAA
The DNA here is from genome assembly GCA_010110895.2 of Picea sitchensis. Lineage (NCBI taxonomy): Eukaryota > Viridiplantae > Streptophyta > Pinopsida > Pinales > Pinaceae > Picea > Picea sitchensis. Next base: position 44,982 of record SNQJ01S0058215.1, read on the forward strand.
TTTTTACAGTAGAGATATCCTGCTCCAGTTGCTCCAGCCGTCGGCCTGCCTCTGAGTCTAAGTTCTCCAGAAAATCGAGTTGATACTGGAGTGTCTGCTTCAAGCCTTCCAACGTTTCATCTAGTTGTTTCAATCGCTCCTCAATGGTGAGATTTTGGCTGGAACTCGCGGCCATCTCTCGTCCTCTGGTTCGCGTGCTCTGAATCCTCTCCGTCGGCTCTTTTCTCAGCTAAGTATGGGTTTGCTTTCAGACTGAGGGTGCATGTGAATTTAATCTTGCTCGCTCTGCACTCATCATTTCGCCCCTCTTTGCTTTTCCCAAGAGGTATGGGGGGATGATCTTCCTGTCTCCTTTGTGCAAGAGATCCGATCTTTTTTGGGTCGTCCTCTGCCCGCTTTGTCCTGTCCCACGCTCCTTCATTGGCTGATGCCTAGCACTGTCGATTTGGTCTTATCCCCTTCTTGGCAACTTGCATGAGCTTTCATTTGGGTTGAGGCGGGTCAAGGTAGATCCACCGTGGTTAGCTGGCCGTTTGCATTCATGCGTCCTTGTTCCAGCATAACGCTTCTATTTGCCTCCTCATCCGCTTCTTTATTCAACTCCCGCAGAACATGGAACACTTGATATGAGTAGAGCCTTTTAAGGAGGAGGCGTATCCTGGCCAACAAATTATTGAGGTGTGCACTTTGAGTTTTCGTAGAGCGGCCTATGGCACGGATTAACATTCGGGAATCTCCTATGATAATCAGATTTCAGATTCCATTTATTATGGCTTGGCACAGGCCTTGCCACAATGCCATTGCTTCTGCATGGTTGTTGGTGGCGATGCCTAAGCCAATGGCATATCGCACCATGACTTCTGCGTTTGGCTTTACAATTATTCCTCCTCCTCCTGCTTGGCCTGGATTGCCCTTTGAGGCTTCGTCAAAGGACAAGATGCAGGCTCTCCTTTCCTTTTTCCAATTGTCAAATTCGTTCCTTCCTGTCCTTATTTCCCAATTCTCTTGAGTTATGGTGTTGACTGTGTTCCCAGTTTGCAATTGAATTTTGAATTGGCCCAGCCAAAGCTCTTTTTTTTCTTCCAGCTCCCTACTATATTGAGGATGTCGGTGAGTACTAGCCCATTCGCCAAAGAGAGCTCTGATCTTTGCACTCACAAGTGGGGCACTCCTTTGCTTATCCCTGAAAACTCTGTTGTTTCTTTCCAGCCAAAGCCCCCAAAGGATAAACCTTGGGATTGCTCGCCAAAGCCCCGAGGCATAGCTATGCTTCTTCAATTGGAAAGGGTAAAGGGTTGTCCAGTTTTGGAGAAGGGATTTAATATCTTGGGGAAGATGAAGGTTCTTTTGCAACCCAACTGCCAACTTCCAGACTTCTTTTGAATAGCTACAATTAAGAAGAAGGTGATCTGAGGTTTCCTCAGCTTGTTGACACAAGGGGCACCTGAAAGGACCCTCCCAACCTTTCTTTTGGAGGTTCTCCCCTGTTTGGATACTGCTATGACTTAGAGTCCAGAGGAACANGCGATCCTCCTGGGAGATGAATTCGAAAATATAGTAGCCCCTTCCAACCGCGTAGCAAGTTACACTATTTTTTATTAATGGCCGCCAGTTCCTTTGGATCCAGTTGTCTGTTGTTCTGGCTGAGGGCCAAAGGCCCATGAACTGACCTACCAGCCCTCGATCTGAGAGGGAGAGCGCTACCTTCATTGGCTGTTCCGAGGGGAGATTGATCTCTAGAACGTCATCCATTTTTTTTACAAAACTTGGTGCTTCTGCTTGGGGCGCTTTCTTTCTGCAAGCTGTGATTAGCTTCCTGAAGGACGTGGTTGGGGAGGGAGGGGGCGGCGGCTGCCCTCCGCCCTAGCTTGGCATGGTTGCGAGAGAACACAAACCCTAGATCAGTACTTTTACCTGCACGCGCGCTTCTTTCCTCCACCTTAGGATTCCATTTTTATCTCTAATTAATCTAATTAATGTTATACATATAATTAAATAAAATTATTCACAACACACCTAAATAATAAGATAGAGTAAAGTTAACTCCCATTTATTTTAATTTAAAATGATGAAAATTTATGATTATCATATCAATCATCATGGACATGCTTTTAAAAATCAACTTCAAAAATCGACAAAACTTTTAATACAAGCAAGGTTTCAAAATATATATATTTTATAATCATTATTATATAATATATAATATATATTTTTTATAATCATTATTATATAATATATAATATATATGTGGAAAAATTATATCATAACCCAAGTTCCATTTATTTCACCTTTAAAACATGCCTTTAATATAATTTATTAAAAACTTATCTATTTAATAAAATAATTAATAATAAAAATTATTATTATGTTAAATAAATAATTTGTTTTTTAAAAATGTTATTATAATAAATTATATAAATAATAATTATAAGTTGAAAATGAATATATAAAATCAAAATGATGGTGATGGAGGTGTGTTTGATTTTTTTTTTTCTTTTTTCAAAATAGTCATAGCTATTAAGAAAAAATAATATTAATATTATTCAAAAACTATAAATCAAAAACACTAAATTTTTTGTTATTATATTAATTATAAACATACTTAAAAATTAATTTTCAATTTTTTCTTAAAAAGTCTCATGAATCCATTTTGTCTCTAATTAATATTAGATATATAAAATTATTCACAACACACATAAATAATAAAATCATTTTTTTTTAATTTAAAACACACATAAATAATAAAATCATTTTTTTTTTAATTTAAAATGATTGAAAATTTATGATATCATATTAATCAATCATGGGCATGCGTATAGAAATCAACTTCTAAATTAACAAAACTTTTAATACAAGTAAGGTTTCATAAATCCTTTTTGTCTATAGTCATTATTTATTAATATATGTATAAAATTATTCACAATACATGTATATGACAAGACTATAACATAACCCAACTTTCATTTCTTTCATTTTAAAACTTGCATTTAATATAATTGATTTAAAACTTATTTATTTGAATAAAACAAAATATAACAAAAATAAATATATCGGAGATTAGGAGTGTAGTGAGGCAAGACGCTATCATATATCTATGGATTTACAATTTTTTTTTTTTTACATTTAATGCAATTTTTTTACGAACAAATTTAAACATTTTTTTTAAACAACTATCACTAGTGAAAAATCTTTATTGCACATGGTCAAATAACTAATATCTACAATTTCAACCATTCTTTTAAATTTTTATTTTTTTCTAAATTTTAAATAACAATAATTAAAAAATATACATGAATTGTTTTTAAACTACTATATTCAAAACTCACTCATTCAACTATAACAAAGTATAGCAAAATGAAAATCCACAATAAATAGCTATATACTCACTCCTCCCTATAAATGAATAAATATTTCATTGCAACATAGGTAAATGTGTTATATCTTTAACCACATAGATTAAATTAAATTAAAAAAATTGATTTTCAATGAAAAAAATCATCATAATAATAAAAACTTAAAAGTAAGACATAATTAATATAAAAATATAAGATAAAATAAACATGATTCGAATTTTTTAAAATATTTGAAAAAATTACATTTATATATATTTTAATTACATTCAATATTTATTAAATTTTATTTTTATAAATATGTGCAATAATAAAATTTTGATTAAAATTGATTTACATTAATAATAAAACAAATCCATCTTAAAACCAAATTAATCAAATTTATAAAAAAATCTCGATAAACCCAGTTTTGTCCCCGTAGACAAATAGCCATGAAGATTATTACCGTGCGATCGGGGTATTTCTATCCCCGAAAATACGTATGCCTACGACGTATACCGAAGAAGTTACGCCACTGCCGGCCATCTGCCGGCAACCTGACGGCACAGAAAACGACAGAAGGAAAAATACAAAACCAAATTAAACGAGAAAGAAATGGAAGAAAGTGTAAAAATGAATAAAATGAAGAATGAAAAATAGCCTGCAATGGCAGAGGGGATCCAGAGAAGGCGCGCGAGGCGTGCAGGTCGCGAGGGTGGGTGAGTGGGAATGAATGAATGAAGCAAAGAGGCACACAAGGCTTTTGTATTTGCACAGAGACGGAGCCAGACATAGATCTCCGAGGGATTCGAACTTGCACCCTATGGCGGCCACGGCCTCCCCGGATCCAGGGGACTGTCAACGAGAGAACTTTGGTTGTCGAAGTTAAGATGCACTTGAGGGGATTAGAACGCGGGTCGTTCGGTTTGGGTCGGCTTTGCACCCCGTCGGTGCGCAGCTCCCGCTTTTCTTGAAGCACTCCACGTCCGGGATTCGAACTCGCGACGTGCTGGTTCAGATAAAACGGAAGAGAAAATCGTGCTGTTTAAGTGCATTTGTATCTCTGGGTCCGCAGCGGCTGCTTCGATTGTACGTTAAGGGATTCGAAACCGCGACGTGTGTTTAAGAAGAAGAATACTGGAGGAACAGGACGAGGTTTTGACGCAGCGCAGCTTGTTTTAATCTCCGCACAAAATTATGTGGAGATGAACTGGTCGGGGTTTTTTGTGTGCAGCCTTAGTTATTTCTTTGACGGACTCGAGCCGAAGACGTGCTCATAAAAGAACAAAGTCTGAACAAGTAAGCCTCGGGTGCAGCGCGGCTTGTATATTTGTTCGTTTTTGGGTTTAAATTCTATGCTTTCGAGGATTTTTTGGGGGTTTTAGGGTTGTCAGAGGAGGGCTTTTGGAGTGGGTTTTGTAATTATTCAAATGGGGTGCGTTTGCGGCAAACCCTCTGCGAGGGCCGCGGATTATGCAGAGAGCCCTGTGGAGAAGGGGGCATCCACCAATAGTCGATCTTCTTCTCTGGCGTCTCGGCGGTTGGTAGCGCCCGCGGCCATGGACCAGGGCGTTGAGGTCGAGAACGGACACGATGGGGATTATAGGACTAAATTGAGAGGAAAACAGAGCAATGTTGCTGACCCGGTTTCATTGTTGTCGGACGACGCCGAAAAGCAACGGCACTATCGGCACCATCAGCACCATCAGCATCATCCTCTTCATTCTCATCATCTTCGGCCACAGGGGGAATTCGTTCCCAACGCCAATTCTAATCCCAGGCTCGGGAATCCTCCCAGGCACATCGAAGGCGAGCAGGTTGCTGCAGGATGGCCGGCCTGGCTCACTGCGGTCGCTGGGGAAGCGATCAAAGGCTGGATTCCACGCCGGGCGGACTCTTTTGAGAAGCTTGATAAGGTCAGTAGGCTTGCTGTATCTCTTCTTTCGGGGTCACTATTAGTAGAATGATGTACTCTTCACACCATAGGACAAATATAGAAGGAAAATATGCAGCTTACAATACATCCATGCAAAATTTGAGGCCACTTTGAGAATTGATGTTCTCAGATGATGACTTCAATTAAGCATAGTGTGTCAACTTAAACTAAAGTAATTTCTGAAAATTAGCTCAAAGCAGACTATGACCTGCTTTAAAGTGCGGATAAAACTTGGTCATAATTAGTCGAACTTATATTCACATATACCTATGAACTGCTTTGCAGTTTGGGTAAAACTTGGTCAAATTTAGTCAAACTTATTTTCACTTATCCGGTATTCCTATTAGAGATTTATGTTGGCAAACTTAAATTTATGGATTGTTACTAATTTTATCATCATGGATCGTAGATTAGAAATATTTTGAATATTTGAGGGTTRCTYGTAAATCTAAGATTAGCCTATCTYTCTTTGCTTTCCTCAATGTTCTCAAGGCTTTTGCTAAGGTCATTTGTGGGCTGGGGGACGGGGKCTACCTTACAACAATCCTTAAATGTTATGATATATTAAAGAATTTAGATGGTGAGATGTTGACTAGAACTGCRAATGAGCAAGAAGATTTACAACCTTTGATCCAACAAACCCTTGTTCCCCARAACTCAAACTTTCATATGACTTCAAAGAGGAATGGCCTATTAAAGTTATTACAAGCTCTGGTCAAATGAGTTTTACGGTTAACCAAATAGTGTGGGCCTCCTCCTTTCAAGGTTTACTGAATRTAAAATATCATGACCAATATGTTTGTTTTTAATCTTTTTGCTTACCCTGTACGAAGTCTGTCGTTCCTCAAAGATTGTTTTTGACAGGACACACAGAAATCTATTTKCCATGGCTTTGGTGATTATTTTATAGCGTGCATTGGATAAAGAAATGGACATAAAACAATGTGTCCCAAAGGAAACAAACGAGAAATGGCAGGAAATCAGTTTCTAGAAACAGGAGTGGCTGGGGCCAAGTATGGGCAAGAAATYTGGGGTACACATCTATAGGAAATAGCAAGGAATTGGAGAAATGCTAGGAAATAGGAAAGCAAATCATATGAAATATTMAAAAAGAAGAGTATTTTTCATAAATTAATACTGTATCATAGTGTTATSTTATAAGGATAACAAAATGCCTAATGGCAATATCATACAYGACAAAATTTGGTGACGTTGTTCATCATCAGAAATATGAAATCACTTTTCTCAAATGTGTAGTGGATTGTTTTTGTTGTTTGTCTACTTATTTTTATTCAGGTTAGTTGCACCGGGGTTTAGTTAAATATTTTTATGAAGAAATGATAAAAATCTAGTTTTTGGATGACAGTTCTTAGAACCTTCAGTGAAAGAGGGCTGAAAACAGTTGGGAGGCTTTTGAAAATGACTGAAAATCATTCAACAATTTTCAGGCTTTTTGGAAATGTTATGTTCTCAGACTTGATAATATATCTCAGGTGAGATAGAAATAGTTTCAGGGATTTATAGGCCTAAAATGATCAAAGTTGGTTACATTTCATCCTTTTGGGATTAGAGGAAGGAAGTTAGAATTAATAAATTCTAAAACATAAACATTCCTTAGTTTTTAGAATTTTTCGTGAGATTTAATCATACTATGCCCCAATATATCTCATGTTGATTGAAAAACTCAGCAGAGAAGGCAATCGAGAAAATCACCTTCTATACTTCCTATTTAATCTCCCCCGCAGTACTATTCTTTATAAAATCAATGTTTTGGGCATTTGTTATTATAATTGAAATATTTTCAACCATATTGTTATGCAATTCATCTATTCATAATACATATCTGGTTCTTGTTAATTATTTGCAATTTTCTTTTCATAATTTTCTCTTTACTTCCTTGAGGTACAAGTTACTAGATTTGAATCATTATGTTCGACAACTTAATATTTGTTTAATACTCTTTTTTCTCTTAATCCTAAAGATGCACATACACTTTGCTTGTGACCTTTTTAGTTGCACTTACACAATTGTAACATGTATTTCGTTAAGTTGAAGATCTTACATCTATAGTCTATATAACATATGCACACACACATGCATGCATGTGTGCGTGTTTATAATATACCTTATTGTATATTACAAAATCCATTAATTATTAATTATATTGTTAATGTATTAATTATTCCATTAATGTAAAGTCATGTCCATTATTTAAAAGATGTGACTATATTCGTTTGTGTGTATTTATACACACTATTGTAAACCTAATAAACATCGAATATTAAATTAATAAATATTAATATATATATTTTCATATATATATCGCCTTCTGCTTCCAATTGGTATCAGAGCCAAGATGGGCTTGGACATCATGTCTTCCACATTTACCAATGTTTCCAATGCTCCCTCCACGCTTAAGCAAAGGTCTTAAAGAATTTTGTGTGGGCCTTGTAAGTCAAGTAAATGCTGCAATAAATGCTTCGCTAGATGCCAAAATTGAGAAATTGAATGAAGGAATACTTACTTCCCCACTCATGTTGATAGGCAACACTAATGCAAGTCCAACATAAGATAGAGTCTCCATCCAACAATTAGATATTATTGTAGATGGAGATGAGGAAAATGATGCATGTGATCGTTCATTTCACCTCTTGAGGCCACTTCCATTTCGGTGTTAACATCGTTTCGAAGACACAAGCATAATCCTAATCTCTGAATGGAAGAAGGGGGTGACAAGTATCCTACACAGACACAAATGGCCACCATCTACGTGGGTGTTGGTAGATCTTCCAATTATGGTAGCAACTCCACTTCACCATCAAACAAAAGCCCAACTCAACAAGAGATGCAGATGATAATGAGCTTTCCATGTTT
>SNQJ01S0058216.1:0-13478 GCA_010110895.2 Picea sitchensis
GCCACTATATCTCCCCATGACCGATTTTGTTGCAATGCAGGTATTGACAACCGTTATTGTAGATGAAGAAGGGAGGAAATTTGCTCAGGAAGGAGCTCAGTGACATAACTTATCTGGAATCTCACCCTGAGATTTTCTAGATGTTCAGAGACGTTGGCTGCTACAGATTCTGTGAAAAAATAAAAGGATTTCATCAAGGTGTGGTGGAATCATTTGCATTGACCTTTGACGGAGCTAAAGACAAAGTGGGAACAATTGAGGTACAGGTTGATGAAGCAATTGTTGCAGTAGTGACAAAAATGCCAAGGACTGGTGAAAGATGGTTTAAATCAACCACTATCAAAGACATTGAGTTCAGGTCTTATCTCAAACCCAAACACAAGTGTATTACTGTAAAAAAGGATATCCCCAGATCCTACTTGGAGGAGAAGTGGCAACATCTTCTCAAAGCCATCCAGGTATACATAACATGTGAAGGTAGATATAGCAGAGTAATGTTCTACCATTTCAAGCTCATGAATTATTTCACAGGGAGATATCCTCTGAATCTGACCTTCTACCTTCACAAAAGTTTGACAAATATGGCACACCAGGTCTAGACCATACCTAGCAAGGTGCAGGGTAGACTTTCCCATCACAGTCTCATCAAACTCATAGTGTTTCAAGAATTGCAGAAGAGGGATAAGAGTTGGGAGTATCTTCTTTTCTGGGGTGAATTTGAACCAGAACCCCAGCCCAAGGACCAGAAAAGGACTTCACTCATTAAGTTTTCAACACCATAGAGCAGTAAAAGGAAAAGGAGAGCCATTTCCCTAGTAATTACAGAGGGCCCAACTTCTTCTTCCAAGTCCAAGAAAGCCAAGAAGATGCTTGTTTTTAGCCAAGATACAGAAGGGCAAACAAATGCCTCTGGTAAAAACGTTTTGAATTTTCCTTATATATATTTAGACGAGGATTTAGAGCCAGGGGAAAGAGAGGTTCCTGAACAGGCTGCTATCGAAGAAGCACCTTTTTCATCAGAGTTCCTAGATTTGGAGATTCCTGAAACATCAACTAGCAGGCACAGCAAGGTCAACAAACCATCGAAGATTGAAAAACTCCAAGAAGAAATATCAGAGATGAAGATGCTTGAGAGGGTCATCAAATCCCAAAACCAGACTATAAGCAATACCTCAGATGAGGTAAGAGATTGTTTTTAAAGATTAGCTAAAATGCATGTAAAATAACAGAAGAGGAACAAGAAATTGCTCAAGGAAAATCGTAAATTGCTCAAAATGATTAAAGGTTTGAGGATCAAACTAAGGCTAAAAAATCCTAAGCCAAGAGAACATTCTAATTTAAGAGCTCTAGCTGAAGTTGCTGAGAACCTAAATGAAGACCCTAAGGAGTAGGTAGGTCGAATAAAATCTTTTTGCAATTTTGAACAGGGGTGGAAAACTCAGATTTTTCGTCAACCTATTCGGTTTCCTCAAGGTGTTGTTAGCTGCCGAAAGCTACGCTTTCGACAGCTAACCCTCTTTTGTTTTACACCTATTAGCTACCAAAAGCGTAAGGGATGACATAATGTTCATATTTTTGCACAGAACGAAGTTTTTGGTGTCCGAGTTTTGTGAAAGGGGTTCCAAATGAATGATAAAGATCAAAGGGATACATATCATCACCCTATTCAAGTTTTTTGAGACAAGTATTAAGGAAAAAAGGTTAAGTCGATTTTGAAACTCATGGTAAAGATGGTCCATTTGTCAAAGGAGATTTTTAAATTTCCTTGTCATCTTTTTGGCATTTATTAAAGATATCATGAAGACCAGTAAAAGGAATGTTATTTCTCCACCTGTCAATGTGATGTCTACCTTTTCGAATGGAAAAAGGACTCTATTGAAACAACACTCTGGAAATCAGGAGAAATTTTTGCATGTGTATTTTCTGTTGTAATCGACCCTTATGTTTAGGAGACCATCTGTCACATGTGTCGAATCATTGTAATTGTTTCTATTTTTAGAAACAAGGGGTAGGATTTGAATTTTTGAGGATTGATAGCATCTTTACCTTTATATATAGATGTAAAATACATAAGGGAGGTTCGACTTGGAGGTACCAGAGATGGGTAGATAATATAGAAACATAGTTTTCTGTTTTGTCAAGATGATCAGTAGTTTGTAAATGACTTTATGAATGAATACAAAGGCACTTTTTCCAGATTCCTGTGTTGTGTTTAAGTGGTGAAGTTTTTCCCTTATGTAACTCATGGTTTTCCTATTTCATATACTTTTCTTTCTATATTCTCTATGAGAAGGTAATTTATAGGATTTGTTCTTGACACCCTGTGCTGGCTCAATGCAATATTTATGTTTTCTTCCAAGTTTGAGGTGTAGAATTTAGTTGTACTCTGCTCTACATTTGAAATGAATTCCAATCCTTTCTTCTTTTCCCATCCTATAAGATCAAAGAATCCACTTGCATGATTATCTTTCCTGGTTACATCTTGTTTTAGTTATTCATTCATTTATCATCTTTATCATTGACTCCATGTTGCCCAATGGTCCTTTATGCCTTAACCCAACCAACTCTGAATCCATAAACAAACCCATGTTCTGCATAGCTAGACTAATATTCTCTTCAAACAAAGCTATATCAGACAGAGAGATCCCTCTCTGAGTCTTGGAGGGCTAGATCGAAGACTCGAAGTGGTTTTGATGTTGCCTTTGTGACTGCCCCCGCAGCCTTTGGAAAATTACAGAGTGATAACAGGGGAAACCTTATTTATGGAAACATCATGCTGCATATGAGTCTAGGCCTCATAGTGTTATTATTACTTTGAGCAGGAAATTGTATAGGATACCCGAGGCAGTCCCACCTAGTGATATTTCCTTGATCTCTACTAAGAAATGCAGGAAGGTCATCTCTCAGATGGGGAAGTTTGTCTTCTTCATGATTCACTCTCAAAATAAGAGAAAGATCACAACCACATCTAGGGTCTCTGCGGCCGACCTCTCCAAACAATAGAAGCAAGTAGATAAGGTCATGGAAGAATACTTGGATATCTTCTCCTCACCTACCGGGGTACCTCTGCACTACCAGGTCAGGTGCCCCATCGATCTGACCCCCAGTGCACCACTGCCTAATGTGTCAGTATGTCACCGCTCTCTATTGGAGAATGAGGAGATCAAGCGATAGATCCAAGAACTGATCCATAAGGGGCACATCTGTCTTAGCTCCTCACCTTGCGGGAGCCCAATCGTGTTGGTACAGAAGAAAGATGGAACCTGGTGACTCTGCATTGATTACCAGGCTCTGACTAAAATCACAATAAAAAATCGGTACCCGATTGCCCGAATCGATGACTTCCTTGATCAACTCACGAGAGCCAAATGCTTCAGTAAGATTGTTCTGAATTCTGGCTACCACAAGGTCCCGATAGAACAGACAGATGTACAGAAGACCACCTTCAAGTCAAAGAAAGGCCTTTTTGAATGGTTGGTCATGCACTTTGCTTTGACAAATGCTCCAACCACTTTCATGAGGTTGATGGACGATATCCTGTGACCATTCACCAATAATTTGGTAGTGGTGTATATGGATGACATTCTCATTTACAATAAGACTTGGGTTGAACACTTGCAACATATTTAGTAGGTTCTGCACACCCTGCAACAACACAAGTTATATGCCAACTTGGAAAAATGCTCCTTCGGCATGGACAGGTTCCATTAACTAGGCTACATCATTGATGAGCATGGCATACATGTGGATCCAACCAAGATCCAAGTCATCCATGAATGGCCAACCCCAACCACACTCACTGAGCTCCGAAGCTTCTTGGGCCTTTCCAATTTCTACCCCAGGTTCATGTTGGTATTCTCCCATATTGCATGGGCCCTCAGCGAAATAATGAGGGGTGGTGGTAAGGAGAAATTTGCGTGGGGCTGGTCCCAACAACAAGCATTTGATGATTTGAAGCAATGCTTGTTCTCAGCCCAAGTACTTTCACTCCCAGACCTATAACAGCCCTTTGAGATCGAGATAGATGCTTCTGACTATGTTGTGGGTGTCATTCTCACTCAGCATGGCCACATTGTGGCCTATCATAGTGAGGCTCTATCCGACATTGTCCGTAAGTACCCTACTTACAAAAAATAAATGTACTCCATTGTGAAAGCCTACCGCCAGTGGAGAAAATACATTCTTTGGAAGGAGACAGTCATCCACACTGATCATAAGCCACTGCAGTTCATGCAGACACAAAGAAAATTGCAGAATGGCCGCCATCAAATGTGGTTCACATACTTGCAGTGATTCCACCTCAACATCAAGTATAAAACAAGAAGCACCAATAGCATCGCTAATTACCTCAGCAGACCACCAGTCGTGGCACTCACCATGGTGCTAGAATCTTGCAACCATGAGACCTCTAGATGGCCCCAACTTTATGAGAAAGAGTCAGACTTCACCACCACCTACCAAATGTTGGGGGAAAATTCAGTTGTCGATAATTTCCATCTTTAGGATGGGTTTTTGTGTCGTTTGGGCCATATCTGTGTTCCATCAAGTGAGCGAGCAAAGATGATCTGGGAAGCCCACTACAGTCGGGTGGCAGGACACTTTGGCATCGAAACAATAGTGGTGATGCTACAAAAAAGTTTCTACTGGATGAAACTTCAATAGGAGGTCAACAAGTATATCAGGTCCTACACTGCCTGCACGATTGTCGAACCGACCACTAAGAAATAGGGCCTGTACACCCCTCTTCCTACTCCTGATAGGCCATGGGAATCTATATCAATGTACTACATGTCAGGCCTCCCATCCACCAAGCGGGGAAACGAATGTGTTTTTGTGGTTGTTGATCGCTTTTCTAAGATAACGATTTTGGTTGCCTACAAGAAGAACATCACAACAGAGGCCACTACCAAGATCTTCTTTGAACGAGTCTGGGTACATTTTGGAATCCCACAAACCATTGTCTTGAATCAGGATAGTCAATTTCTCAACAGATTCTGGTCGAGCCTATGGTCACTGCTGGACACCAAGCTAACCAAATCCACGACCTTGGACCCTCAGATTGATGGCCAAACTAAGGTCGTAAATCGAATGATTGTGCATATCCTTTGCATGTATAATTCACAGCACCCTCGCACATGGGATGATAGCCTTCCCTATGTCCAACATAGATACAACCGATTCTTGCATAGCTCCACTGGCCACAACCCCTTTCAGGTAGGGTTGGGATTCCAACCATTGGGTCCCATAGATGTTGCACTTCCCCTTGCGATCACCTCAACCGAATCATCTCCTGCTCCAACTAAAGATAACAAAGCCACCCGGTTCATTGATATGATCCAACACATCCGTCAACAGGTTCAGGATATCCTATAGAAGTCCAATGACAAGTACAAACATCGCCATGATCAACATTGGGTGCCACATAATTTTCAGGTGGGTGACAAAGTTTTGTTGCACTTGCAGAAAGAACGCCTTACAAGACCCCATCAGAAGCTTCACCAATCCATTATGGGTTGTACACCATCACCAAGGCCATGGGGGATAATTCTTTTCAGCTCAACATTCCTCCTTTCCTTGGTTTGCACCCAGTGTTCAACGTGGATCTCCTTCACCCTTATTTCCCACCATTATTGGACACCTCAGAAGTAGCAGAAAAACTAACACCAATAGATCTCAACCATGACTTCATACAACATGCATCCAATGATAAGATTGTGGACACACAGATCAAGGGCACTTGACAGCAAAGGATCCAACTTTATCGAGTCGTCAAAGTAGGGCAGCTCCTACACCAACGAAAGTGGCTCATCCGGGGCCAAATTCAGCAGAAATTTCCTCATTTGATGGGGCACCTCAACAAAATGGAGACGATTGCTTGATAAGGAGGGAATATTTATCCAGGTGCATATTGGTGTCCACCCACATTTTCCAATTGGCTGAAAATAGCTTTTTGGCAATTTTTGCAATTTACTATTTTTAGCAGTTTTAACTTTCGAGGCCATTTTGAGGCCCTAAGTGAATGTTTTTCGGGATCGATCTTCTCAATGATGGTCATAGGAATGATTGAGCCCCTAAAATGGATATCCTCTACGATACCTTTCCAATGGTCTATCATACGCCTAAAATGAAGATCGTATGCAAAAGTTACGACACGCGAAGTTAATGTACTAACTTACCCAAACGGGGCCCACATGACTTTTAGCGCTTCATCTCCTAGGGTTAGGTTTTTGGATGTCTAGGGTTTTTGGAATTCTTGTTTATTGTAAAAGGGCCTTCAAAGCCTCATTTTAATGATCTTCTTGTGAATGAGCATAGCCATCGCATCTCCTCTCAGAGATAAGATGCCACCATTCCAGTAAGCTCGTTTCCACTGCATTTTACAGTTTCATCTTATTTCTTTATTGAATAGAAAACCAATTTTACTATATCTCTGTTATTTTTTAATAAGTACCTGTTAATAATCTGTATTCATTTCGTTCCTCTCATAAAATCTGGATCAGTGGTATCAGAGTGGTCTTATCCTTGTCATCTTAATGCATGTCCCCAACGAGGTTAGAGTACAAAGAGTTGGGTCTCGAGCTTGTTTCTCTTGAGTACAAAAGCTCTCGCATGCCCAAGCGACCTCTCATGGCAGGAGAAAATAAAGATGATGGGATAGGAGATCCTTTCAAACTGTTGATTGAGGAAGCCCTCACACAACAAAGGAACGAGATGATGGATAGTTTCGCGCAAATCCTTCGGCGACTACCAAAAGGCAATGCATCTTCTTCGAGCGGAGGCTTCACACCCTTCAAGGTAAAAATAAACTTCGATATTCCTATATTTGAAGGTAAGAAAGATGAAAATGTTGTAGACAAGTGGTTGAATGTACTAGAAGGGTATTTTTCTATCCATAACTTTTCGAATAGAGAAAAGATTACTTTTGCGCTCCTCAAAGTCGTTCCCCGTGTCAAAGATTGGCACGAAACCTTCTGTGAGCAAAAGGAAACGAAGGAACCCTCATTATTTACAATCATGTCCACCTGGGAATTCTTTAGGGATGCTATTAAGGAACAATACTACCCTGTCAGAAATTATGACGACTTGTATACCAGATGGACCACACTACGGCAAGAAAGAGACCAAGTAGTGCCAGATTTCAAAAATATCTTCCATACCTTGAGCACCAAGATGGGTATCAAAGATTCAGAGTGACATTTGGTGATCAAGTATCATGGTGCTTTGCATATATACATCCATACCGAAATGGAATTTCTATACATCTCATCATTTGGCGTGGCCTACTAATATGCCGTCAAAATCGAGCATAAGGTCAAACAAAAGATGCAACAATTTGGGCCTGGGAACCCCTCACAACAAAATCCAAGAAAGGGTGGCCCCAACACACAGAACAAAGGACAGATAAAATATGGACAGTGTCAGGACAACCAGTCCAAGCCGCAAGAAAATAAGGACACTAGGAAGAAAAAGAAAGATATCGGGAAGTGGTGTGACTTCCATAAGAGCCCTTGGCATAACATCGCTGACTACCGCTCAAAGAATTCGTTGATGGTCAAAGTGAAAGCCTTTGAATCAGATGCGAGTTCTAACTCTGATTCATAACCAGAAAGGGGAAGACGAATCATTGACACAGAACCCAGTGCCACCATTGCTACCACCAAGCTCCAGCCTGGTGAACCAGATGAGCCATAAGAAGGAGAGCACCTCTTCCATTCACAATGTGGGTAAAAGGCACCCTGTTGCACTTCATCATTGATAGTGGTAGCCAGAATAACCTCATCTTAGAAGAGGTTTTCCAACATCTGGTCCTGTCGACAAAACCGCACCCACAACCCTACACCATTGGATGGCTCCACCAAGGAAGTGATTTTCCCGTCAACCAACAGTGTCGACTATCGTACGACATCAAGCCCTTGAAAAATGAGGTATTGTGTGATGTTTCTCCTCTCAAAGTTTTTTATGTTCTTTTGGGACAACCTTATTTATGGAAATGTCATGTTGTATATGAGTCTAGGCCTCGTAGTGTTATTATTACTTTAAGCAGGAAATTGTACAGGATACCTGAGGCAGTCCCACCTAGTGTTATTTCCTTGATCTCTACTAAGCAATGCAGGAAGGTCATCTCTCAAACGGGGAAGTTTGTCTTCTTCATGATTCGCTCTCAGAATAAGCAAAAGATCACAACCACATATAGGGTCTCTGCAGCCGACCTCTCCACACAGTAGAAGCAAGTACATAAGGTCATGGAAGAATACTCAGATATCTTCTCCTTACCTACCTAGGTACCTTTGCACTGCCAGGTCAAGCGCCCCATTGATCTGACCCTCGACACACTGCTTCCCAATGGGCCAGTCTATCTCGACTCTCTATTAGAGAATGAGGAGATCAAGCGATAGATCCAATAACTTCTCCACAAGGGGAACATCTGTCCCATCTCATCACCTTGCGGGAGCCCAATCATGCTGGTACAGAAGAAATATGGAACCTGGCGACTCTGCATTGATTACCGAGATCTTAATAAAATCAGAGTCAGAAACTGGCACCCAATTCTTCGAATCGATGACCTCCTTGATCAACTCATGTGGGCCAAATACTTCTGTAACATTGATCTGAAGTCAGTAAGTATATCAGGTCCCGCACTGCCTGCGTGATTTCCAAACCGAACACTAAGAAATAGGGCATGTACACCCCTCTTCCTACTCCTGATAGGCCAATGGAATCCATCTCAATGGACTACATGTCGTTCTTCTCATCCACCAAGCGGGGAAATGACTGTGTTTTTGTGGTTGTTGATTGCTTTTTTAAGATGGTGATTTTGGTTTCCTACAAGAAGAACATCACAGCAGAGGCCATTGCCAAGCTCTTCTTTGAACGAGTCTGGGTACATTTTGGAATACCACAAACCATTGTCTCATATTGGGACAKTCAATTTCTCAGCACATTYTGATCAAGCCTCTGGTCACTGCTRGACACCAAGCTCACCAAATCCATGACCTTCCACCCTCAAACAGATGGCCAAACCGAGGTCATAAATCGAATGATTGTGAATATCCTTCGCATGTATAATTCATAATATCCTCGCACATGGGATGAGAGCCTTCCCTATGTCTAGCATAGCTAAAAATGAGCCTTTCATAGCTTAACCAGCCACAACCCCTTTCAGGTGGGGTTGAGATTCCAACCATTGGGTCCCATAGATGTTGCACTTCCCCTTGTGATCACCTCGACAGACTCATATTCTACTCCAATTGAAGCTAACAAATCCACCTGGTTCATTGAGAGGATCCAACACATCCGCCAATAGGTTCAGGATATCCTACAGAAGTCCAATGACACGTACAAACAACGACATGATCAACATCGGGTGCCACATAAGTTTCAGGTGGGCGAGAAAGTTTTGTTGCACTTGTAGAAAGAACGCCTTACAGGACCCCATCGAAAGCTTCACCTACTCTGTTATGGGTCGTACACCATCACCAAGGTCATGGGGGGTAATTCTTTTCAGCTCAACATTCCTCCTTTCCTTGGCCTGCACCGAGTGTTCAACATGGATCTCCTTAGCCCTTATTTCCCACCATTATTGGACACCTCAGAAGTAGCAGAACAAATGAAACCAACAGAGATCAACCCCGAATACATAAAACAAGAATCCAATGACTAGACTATGGACACATAGATCAAGGGCACTCGATAGCAAAGGATCTAGTTTTATCGAGTCATCAAAGCAGGGCAACTCCTGCACCAAGGCAAGTGGCTCACCTGAGGCCAAATTCAGTAGAAATTTCCTCATATGATGGGGGGCCTCAACACAATGGATACCATTTCTTCCTAATGAGGGAGAATTGATCCAGGTGGATATCCATGGCCATCCACCTTTTCCAACTAGCTGAAAACAATTTTCTGGCAATTTTGTCAATTTACTATTTTTAGCAATTTTAACTTCCGGGGCCATTTTGAGGGCCTAAATGAAGGTTTTTCGAGATTGATCTTATCAATGAGAGACAAAGGCATGATTGATCCCCCAAAATGAATATGCTCGACGATACCTTTCCAACGTGCTATCATACGCCTAAAATGGAGATCGTATGCACAAGTTACGACCCCAAGAAGTTAATGTACCAACTTACCCAAACGGGGCCCACATGACTTTTGGCACTTCATCTCCTAGGGTTAGGTTTTTGGATGTCTAGGGTTTTTGGAATTCCTGTTTATTGTAAAAGGGCCTTCAGATCCTCATTTTAATGATCTTCTTGTGAATGAGTGCAACCGTCACATCTCTTCTCAGAGATAAGCCGCCACCATTCCAACAAGCTTGTTTCTGCTGCATTTTACAGTTTCAGCTTATTTCCTTATTGAATAGAAAACCATTTTTACTGTATCTCTATTATTTTGTGCTAAGTACCTATTAATAATCTGTATTCATTTCGTTCCGCTCATAAAATCCAGATCATATCTTACTCAAGAGGCTATCATATCCATGATACATTTGCAAGTTTGAATAATGATAATAGCATCTCAGGTATTTTGGGCCATAGGAAGGATGAATTTTCTCCACTTGGAAATTGAAGGGAGATCTCACATCAAAATGAGAATGTTGGCACCTTAATTCTACCTTCATACGAATAATATTGATAATTGTGTGCAAATAAATTTAACAGGGCCATGTGTGCAGTCATCGAGGGAAGAAAGTTGTATTGTCTTAGATACTCATATATGTAAATGTTTAAGTGCAGAGATGTATTGTGTGTTTAGGAAACAACTAATGTGGTTTCCTAATAATGGTAACGAAATTATTTGGAGTTGGTGTTTCATTCAAAGAAAAACCGATTTCAAAAAAGAAAACATGGAAGGGTGTATCTCATAGTCTTATGTCCTTGGATATGCGACTGAATGTGACATTATCTCACTTCCACAGAAATCGATATGCAATAGGTTTTTTAGTAGAATAGTGAAGCTCTAGATATTCACCAACAAGGGTTTAAAAAGAATCATGCACTCATGAATGGAAGCAAGGGGGAAATTGAAAAATTCAAGGAATATTTAGGGCTTGTCAGCCATTAATATAGCCCTATGTAGTCTTGGATAGATAAATCTTGTACCAACTTCTACAAAATCTACTTGTGTTTGAAGATAATATTGATTTGCAGACACTTATCCCAACTGTGATGGAGATTCCAGTTTGCAATCATCCAGATTTCAAAATTTATCTATTCTGCATAATAATTAAGCATAAAGGGATGAAACATTGGATTGATGAAGTGCTTAGGTGGCTGCATTGGTTGGAAGATTTCACCTAGTAGCTGCACCTTACACATGCTATAGTAGGATAGGAGGAATAATTTCACTTGAACATTAGTATAGAAATTTCTCTTTTGATGTTTGACGTAGAGTTGATGTGTACAATGATGAGATTCTAAAGTTCTCGTGCACTCCCGAGAAAAGCACATGTTCCCGAGTTGGAACCAATCATTACCACTCTTTATGGCAGAGGTTTTCACATGCATTTTGATGAGTAGGACAGTTTTGATGGCATGACATGACACTTCTAGAGCAGCCATCTTCAATCTGAATTTTAGGGAAATTTCATGTTCTTCGAGGAAGCTCACATATCCCAATGAATGGGCCACATTTTCTAAAGCATTTTTGGGCTAGTGATGCATACATGGACATCCTTGTCATGTGCCATGTGGAAGATCTTGGAACAGACTCTCTATTTGGCATCTATGGATATTATTTTAACTTAATTAGAGGGTCGGCCTCATTTACTTGGAAGTCACTTTGACTATTTGGGGGTTTCATGACTAAATTTTGACTTGGAAATCCATCCCATCTTTCATGGAAGTCGCTTGACCTAGGGTACATGAATCACTATTAATTGGAGACTTATTTTGGAGGTTATGGGACATTTTAGCACAATTTTATGGAGGTTTTTTCATGGAGCCGCCCTAGTTGGATATTTTTATGTCACCTTTTTATGACTTTTTTACCATTGGAGGCCCATTGACAATCTTGGGGGATTTCTAGGAGCATCTACATGTTTCTTGGGGCCTTTGGAAGCCATTGTGGCATCTTGGCACACCATTTTTCTTACTTGGAGGACACAACCTCTCTTTGGGGGTTTACTGCATCATATTCATTATACATGTGGATTGACTACTTTTACTTTATTGTTGTGTTAGAATTAGTTACTTATACTTTATTTCTCTTAGGATATATCTAAGGAATCACATGAGAAAATAGTATTTTATCGTAAGAGGAAGTTAGGCCTCACTCTATAAATATAGGAGTGATTCCTCATTTGCACTCATGGTTGGATACTTGGGATCTCTCTCTTTTTGGAGACTAATTGATCTATCTTTCTTGGAGCATTTATGGTGTCAATGGTTCTTTCTTTGCTGGTGAATTTTTTCAACTATTGAATATTTTCCTACTACGTTTTATTTTGGTGCATGAAGATTGATGGTGGAATTGTTCAAGTCTTCTACAAGCATTTCAAGATCGATCCATAGACAGATAACATAATCATGTGGAGGAAGAATTTCAGGGTTTGTACTATCGGATTACTGAGAGGGGGGGTGAATCAGTAATAGCGTAATTATAATCCTTTTTCTTCAAATGTTATATCAATGTAGAATTATTATCCAATAATGAGCAGTAAGAAATAAAAAATCAAACGCATACACAGTACACTAGTGTTTTACGTGGAAACCCAAATCGGGAGAAAACCACGAAATGCTTTTTCTTATATGTCTTGAAGAATTACATTCATTGGAAGCACCAACTTCTTTTGTTTTCTAGCTACAACTGGAAGGAGGCTCCAACCCCCTAGTTTCTCAGGCTACAACCTGAGGGAAGCTCCAACTCCCCAATTCTCTGGCTACAACCAGAAGGAGGCTACAACCCCCAATGTTCTCAGGCTACAACTGGAAGGTGGTTAAAACCACCTGTCCTTTCCTGGTCTTGCCACCCTAAAGTAGAAGTAGAATGATGGAACCACTGTCACACTATCACTGTGATATATACCGCTGTAAACCTGTACCAATAAATCTGAACCATGCATCAACTTGTACCTCAACCTGTAATCAGCCTGTACCATAAACAAGTGCATCAATCATGCATCAACCTATACCTCAACCTGTAATCAACCTGTACCATAAACAAGTGCATCAACCATGCACCAACTTGTAATCAACCTGTACCATAAACAAGTGCATCCAACCATGTACAAAGTATGTACCAATCATGTGTCAACTAATCATCAACTATGACTCATCAATATGTACCAATGTCATCAACTATACATCTCATGTATGTGCATCAACTCATCAACTACTTGTCTCAACAATGTACTCAACATGTACCACAACCGAAAGCCCTCATCAATTTCATCATCCAAATCTGATTTGTAGCTCTATAATAGACCTGGTGTATATGATCACATTCCTTCAAACCTTCCTTAACTTTAAAAACAAGAGACT
>SNQJ01S0058216.1:19344-34067 GCA_010110895.2 Picea sitchensis
ACTTGCAGCAATTCCACCTCAACATCAAGTATAAAATAGGAAGCACCAATCATGTCATTGATTGCCTCAGTAGACTGCCAGTCGTGGCACTCACCACAGTGCTGGAATCTTGCAACCATGAAACCTCTGGATGGCCCCAACTCTATGATACAGACTTAGACTTCGCCACCACCTACCAAATGTTGGGGGAAAATGCAGTTGTCGATAATTTCCATCTTTAGGATGGGTTTTTCGATCGTCTGGGCCATATCAATGTTCCATCAAGCAAGCGAGTGAAGCTTATCTAGGAATCCCACTACAGTCAGGTGCCAGGACACTCCAGCATCTAAAAGACAATGGAAATGCAACTGAAACATTTCTACTGGCCGAAACTTCAACAGGAGGTCAATAAGTATATTAGGTCCTGCACTGCCTACACGAATTCCAAACCGACCACTAAGAAACAAGGCATGTACACCCCTCTTCCTACTCCTAATAGGCCAAGGGAATCCATCTCAATGGAATACATGTCGTGCCTCCCATCCACCAAGCGGGGAAACGACTGTGTTTTTGTGGATGTTGATCTCTTTTCTAAGATGGAAATTTTGGTTTCCTGCAAGAAGAACATCACAGTAGAGGCCACCGCCAAGCTCTTCTTTGAACGAGTCTGGGTACATTTTGGAATCCCACAAACCATTGTCTTAGATTCGGATAGTCAATTTCTCAACACAATCTGGTCAAGCCTCTAGTCACTGCTAGACACCAAGCTCACCAAATCCACAGCCTTCCACCCTCAGACAGATGGCCAAACCGAGGTCGTAAATCGAATGATTGTGCATATCCTTCGCATGTATAATTCACAATACCCTCGCACATAGGATGAGAGACTTCCCTATGTCTAGCATAGCTAAAAACGAGCCTTGCATAGCTTAACTAGCCACAAACCCTTTCAGGTGGGGTTGAGATTCCAACCATTGGTCCCATAGATGTTGCACTTCCCCTTGCAATCACCTCGACCGACTCATATTCTACTCCAATTGAAGCTAACAAAGCCACCCAGTTCATTGAGAGGATCCAGCACATCCGTCAATAGGTTCAGGATATCCTATAGAAGTCTAATGACACATACAAACAATGCCATGATCAACATCAGGTGCCACATAAGTTTTAAGTGGGCGACAAAGTTTGGTTGAACTTGCAGAAAGAATGCCTTACAGGACCCCATCAGAAGCTTCACCCACTCTGTTATAGGTTGTACACCATCGCCAAGGCTGTGGGGGGTAATTCTTTTCAGCTCAACATTCCTCCTTTCCTTGGTCTGCACCGAGTGTTCAACATGGATCTCCTTCGCCCTTATTTCCCACCATTATTGGACACCTGAGAAGTAGCAGAAAAACTGAAACCAAAAGAGCTCAACCCTGACTACATAAAATAGGAATCCAATGATCAGACTATGGACACACATATCAAGGGCACTCGATAGCAAAGGATCTAGTTTTATCGAGTCGTCAAAGCAGGGCAACTCCTGCACTAAGGCAAGTGGCTCACTCGGGGCCAAATTCAGTAGAAATTTCCTCATATGATGGGGGACCTCAACACAATGGATACAATTTCTTCCTGAGGAGGGAGGATTGATCTAGGTAGATATCGATGGCCATCCACCTTTTCCAACTGGCTCAAAACAGTTTTTTGGCAATTTTGGCAATTTACTATTTTTAGCAATTTTAACTTTCGAGGCCATTTTGAGGGCCTAAATGAAGGTTTTTCGAGATTGAGATTCTAAAATATAGCCAAAGGGCACAATTTATCCCCCAAAATGAATCTCCTCAATGATACCTTTCCAACGGGCTATCATATGCCTAAAACGGAGATCGTATGCAAAAGTTACGACCTCGGGAAGTTAATGTACTAACTTACCCAAATGGGGCCCACATGAATTTTGGCACTTCATCTCCTAGGGTTAGGTTTTTGGATGTCTAGGGTTTTTGGCATTCCTGTTTATTGTAAAAATGCCTTCAGATCCTCATTGTAATGATCTTCTTGTGAATGAGCACAACCGTCACATCTCTTCTCAGAGATAAGCCACCACCATTCCAGCAAGCTTGTTTCCGCTGCATTTTACAGTTAATCTTATTTCCTTATTAAATAGAAAACCATTTTTACTGTATCTCTGTTATTTTGTGTTAAGTACCTATTAATAATCTGTATTCATTTCGTTCCACTCATAAAATCCGTATCATATCTTACTCAAGAAGCTATCATATCCATGATACATTGACAAGTTTGAATAATGATAATAGCATCTCAGGTATTTTGGGCCATAGGAAGGATGGATTTTCTCCACTTGGAAATTGAAGGGAGATCTTGCATCAGAATAAGAATGTCGGCACCTAAATTCTACCTTCATACAAATCATATTGATAATTGTGTGCAAATAAATTTAACAGGGGCATGTGTGCAGTCATCGCGGGAAGACAGTTGTATTGTCTCATATGCTCATATATGTAAATGTTTAAGTGCAGAGATGTCTTGTGTGTTTATAAAACAACCAGTGTGGTGTCCTAATAATGGTAATGACATTATTTGGAGTTGGTGTTTCATTCAAAGAAAAACTGATTTCAAAAAAGAAAACATGGAAGGGGGTATCTCATAGTCTTATGTCTTTGGATATGCAACTGAATGTGACACTATCTCACTTCCATAGAAATCGATATGCAATAGGTTTTTCAGTAGAATACTGAAGTTCTAGATATTCACCAACAAGGGTTTAAACAAAATCATGCACTCATGAATGGAAGCAAGGGGGAAATTGAAAAATTCAAGGAATATTTAGGGCTTGTTAGCCATTAATATAGCCCTATGTAGTCTTGGATAGATAAATCTTGTACCAACTTCTACAAAATCTACTTGTGTTTGAAGATAATTTTGATTTGCAAACACTTATCCGAACTGTGATGGAGATTCCAGTTTGTAGTCATACAGATTTCAAAATTTATCTATTTTGCATAATAATTAAGCATAAAGGGATGAAACATTGGATTGATGAAGTGCTTAGGTGGCTGCATTGGTTGGCAGATTTCACCTAGCAACTACACCTTACACATGCTATAGTAGGATAGGAGAAATAATTTCACTTGAACATTAGTATAACAATTTCTCTTTTGATGTTTTACATAGAATTGATGTGTACAATGATGAGATTCTAAAGTTCTCGTGCACTCCCGAGAAAATCACATGTCCTCGAGTTGGAACCAATCGTTACCACTCTTTATGGCAGAGATTTTCACATGAATTTTGATGAGTAGGAAATTTTTGATGGCATGACATGACACTTCCAGAGCAGCCATCTTCAATCTGAATTTGAGGGCAATTTCACGTTCTTCGAGGAAGCTCACATATCCCAAGGAATGGGCCACATTTTCTAAATCATTTTTGGGCTAGTGATGCATACATGGACATCCTTGTCACGTGCCATGTGGAAGATCTTGGAACACTCTCTTTATTTGGCATCTATGGATATTATTTGCACTTAATTAGAGGGTAGGCTCATTTACTTGGAAGTCACTTTGACTATTTGGGGGTTTCATGGCTAAATTTTGACTTGGAAATCCATCCCATGTTTCATGGAGGTCGCTTGACCTAGGGTACATGAATCGCTATTCATTGGAGACTTATTTTGGAGGTTATGGGACATTTAAGCACAATTTTATGGAGTTTTTTTCATGGAGCCGCCCCAATTGGAGATTTTTATGTCACCTTTTTTAGGACTTTTTTACCATTGGAGGCCCATTTGACAATCTTGGGGAATTTCTAGGAGCATCTACATGCTTCTTGGGGCCTTTGGAAGCCATTGTGGCATCTTGGCACACCATTTTACTTACTTGGAGGACACAACCTCTCTTTGGGGGTTTACTACATCATATTCATTGTACATGTGGATTGACTACTTTTACTTTATTGTTGTGTTAGAATTAGTTAGTTATACCTTATTTCTCTTAGGATAGATCTAAGGAATCACATGAGAAAATAGTATTTTATCGTAAGAGGAAGTTAGGCCTCACTCTATAAATACAGGAGTCATTCCTCATTTGTACTCATGGTTGGATACTTGGGAGCTCTCTCTTTTTGGAGACTAATTGATCTATCTTTCTTGGAGCATTTATGGTGTCAATGGTTCTTTCTTTGCTGATGATTTTTTTCAATTATTGAATATTTTCCTACTACGTTTTATTTTGGTGCATGAAGATTAATGGTGGAATTGTTCAAGTCTTCTACAAGCCTTTCAAGATCGATCCATAGATGGATAACATAATCACATGGAGGAAGAGTTTCAGGGTTTGTACTCATTCAAGTCCTTGTTGATTTGGTGACTTCTTGATACCATGTTATGGTTTTCGTTATGATTCCTTGGTTGAAGTATTAATTTCCTTAATCAAGTCATGGTGAAGGTTTTTCCATTTGAAAGTTCCCTTCTTGTAGACCTTGAATCCATTGTTGATATTAATCGAGTGAGGGATTATTTAGCCTCTTGGTTCTAATCTAAAACCCTAATTCTTGAAGGAAATAAGCCAACTCTTTGGAGGGTTTTCTTTTTTTGCTCATTTTCAACTTGATTCACCTTAAATCCATTTCCCTAGTTGGACTTGGCACTGATACCTTGTCCATCCATAACTTTTTCTAAAAACCTTAAAAAATCCAAAACCTCATTTTACTAAGGCTACTCTCAACATCATCTTTTGCTTCATTTCTTGGTCTTAGTAATCCTAGTAGGGAATACCCCCTTTGAGTCAGACAAGATCCAGCGTAAACCTACAAAGGATAGGTTTTTGAGGTGACAGTGATGACCTTCCTAGAGGTTTCCCTTGGATTACACCTTTTGGATTAGAGCTTTCATCATTACATATAATTTGGGTGGTAACAAGCCTTCGAAGTCTAAGGGCTTGTCACCCAAGTGAGCAAAAAGAGCTTGGTGATTCAAGAAAAAGATAGCCGAGTTAGTTTTCTAGTATTTAGGTTATCTTGAGGTTCAATGGGAAGTCAAATCCTAGAAGCATTAGGGGTCTTATGAGAACCAGTGTTAGTAGTTTTTTTGTCTCATTGAATTCATTTAGTAGTGTTGGCTTCTCCAAGTTCCTATGCATGGAGAATTGGACACTCATTCCTCCAATCAGAGACCCTTTGAGTGACATGATGGAATTATTTGAAGAGGAAGTTGAGGAATCAAGTGCAAAGGGTTAGAGGAAAAGATACATGAAGGCTTCTCGACCTACACTAGTGTTAGGGACCTAACCTCACTAACACCTCACGTAGGTAGAACAATATATTTTTCACATAATAAAGGCCTACAATAGTTAATAGGGCCTATTTAATAAATGTGAACAAGTCAATGTAATAATACCTAAGAGAAGCTTTCGCTTCTATAAATATCTTCCTTTATAATGTTCTTTAGAAGATAGAATTAGTATAAATAAGAGTAGGAGGAATGAGAAGCCATGTCTTAAGAATTATTGTAATAGAGTGTTGCTCCGTTGGAGGTTTCCCCCTCAAAGAGGCAATTGCACATTTCTTTCTATCAATAAAGGTTTCATGTTTTTTTGTGATTCTCTACATTTTATTGTTCCACTAGTAATTTATGTAGTATTTCTATTTTATGCTTGATATAATAGATCTAGTACCTAACAAGTGGTATCAGAGCACTTTCCTCTATGTAAACTGTGGGATTTTTTTTTCATGGTAGAGACATGTATTGTCGACATCTTTAAAGCACAAAGATCTATCTCTTAGTGAGTAAAACTATGGTGGGTAAGACTACACGTGATAAATACAGACAATTTCACTGGATTGTCTAGAAACAAACGTTTCAACTCGTTGGAAACCTCTATAACCCTTGTTGGTATCCCTCAAATAGTACCACAACAGAAAGAATCTATGAATATATACATGACCATCACTTCCACGTACTGGTAGGTATATCGGGAGTCCCCTAGGTCTCCTAAAACCAACTCTAGATTAGTCGATTGACTGCCCGATTGTTATAGTGACACTGAGAACAACACTCGGGAAGATACTTTCTAGTACTTGGGTAATCGAGTAGTACGACTAAGGGTATGATCGAGTCTCCTTAGTTGGTGCCCTACGATATTGGGCTAAGTACTATTGTTCAACCCCACATGTATATCAGAGAGTTATATCACAGGGTAAACCCTTGTCTGTAAGAACCCTGTAAACTCTAACCCTTAGGAAACAAACAAAACAAAAAAGGAATAGTCGAGATCTATTTCCATGTAACCTTGCCTCCTGCATTCTCATTGCGAAATTCCTACATAAATTTTCCTATTAACAATTCCAGTAATTCATCACTGCAGTATCTAGGTCGAAGTATAAATTTGCATGGGTTCCTCTCCTCACCCTGATTACGATGGTACTATCCTTTTTAATCCTTTTCTTTTTTCAGTGGACTCGACCCCCTTCCGAGCACCCTTATTTGTAACCTATTTTGTTGTATTCCCCTTTTCTCACTAATCATCGTGGTACCTATCACTTGATATCCTTTTTTTGTGGTCCCACCCACCCTTCCCATCACCCTTATTTGACATATCACCCATTGGATTTCCTTGTCACTCTGATCGCAGTCATATATATCACCTATCTAACTTTTTCATTGGAGCCACTTCCCCTTATAGGCACCCCTCCTCTCTAAATGACCAACACTTGCAACCAAGACCTGCAAGATGCCATCAAACAAAACAAGGAGAACATCCAGCATGTGACTTCTGACATGGCTTCCATCAATTCCATTTTTTCACACTTCGAGGACCAAGTCTAGAACAAATTTGATGCCATGGATACCAAATTCACGGGTGAATTTGACACCCTCAAATCCACTCTCAACTAGTTATTGAACTGATTCTCGAGCCCATCCTTATTTGAACAACCATCCCACTTAGAGGGTGTTGAATCCTACCATTCTATGGCCTTTCAATATAACTCCTTTCACTGTGATCCTCGTCTTACCAGAGTTGAGGTTAATAAATTTGATGGCTCAAATCCCACAGGTTGGGTCACTCAAATGGAACATTATTTTTCTTTACATGGCACTATTGATGAGTTGGACAAACTTAGTTATCTTGTTCTCTATCTAGATCTTGAACACTAGAAATGGTGGCAATGGTGTAAAAATGTACGTCGAGGGTATGTTGCTTGGACCTAGTTTGTTACAGAGCTCTATGAACACTTTGACACTGATACCCATTATTTAGGCCATTTGACCAAGTTGAAACAGTCGGGTACAGTGGAAGACTTTATAATTGTCTTTGAGCACTTTCCCTTCATAATGAAGGGAATGACATATGCCTTCTTTAGGGAATGCTTTATAGTGGCCTAAAGGATGAAATTTGAGCCCAGGTCCTCATGGCTCACCCCCAGACTTGGTTGGAAGCTACTAAACGTGCCAAAGAAGAACAACAGGTTGTCTTTTTCTGGAATTAAAAACCCTCTTTTCTTCCTCGCCCTTGTCTTACCAATCCTTCCCCTCCTGCCATCCATCTCAAGGTCCAAAAATTAACTTGGGAATAAATGGTAGAACACCAACTCAAGGGTCTTTGCTATAATTCTGATGACAATTATTTTCATGGGCACAAGTGTAAGGAACAAAATATTTTTATGGCCATCTCAGAGGATGTTGTTGATGAGGAGGTTGAAGTCCCCCCTATGGAAGAGATACCCCCCATAGTTGATACTACTATGCCCGTTGACCCACCAGAAGTTGAATCATTGATTTCGTTGCATGCCCTCACTAGCTTCTCTGCTCCCCAAACCCTTAAGCTAATTGGCTACATTAAGCATAGGAAATTCATCATCCTTATTGACAGTGGAAACACCCATAATTTTATTCACCTCTGCATTGCCTAGGAAATCAATTGCTATATTTTTGTCGTCAACAATTTTCAAATCATGATTGCCAATGGTGGTTCCATCAAATGTGGTGGGCATTGTGAAAATGTGTACCTAGAAATTGGTCAGTACCACCTGAAATCTCATATGTTTGCTATCGATATGGGCAGTTGTGACATTGTGCTCGGTGTTGAATGGTTACGCACTATGTGGTCCATTCTCATAGAGTTTAAGGAATTAACCAAGCAATTCCAACAGGAGGGATATGTTGATGGCCGAAATTTTCCATGTTCAATATTAAGGAAATCACCTGATCAGAGCCCCAATTAAACCCTTATCCATTTGGTGTGATGATTATGACTGGTTAAATGGGTCCAGTTACCCTTTTCCTAAAACTAAAACTAAAATTTAATCCTAATCTAAACTAATCTAACACTAAATCTACCCTCTTCCTACTAATGTATGATATTGCTTGTTTTTATCGGCAAGCAGAAGGAAAGGAAGTACCTACTTGCAGCATGCTTGTAAGAGGCAATCCTTAGGATTGGCTAAAATGAAGTCTCAACCAAGCCACAATGAAGGTTGCTCCTATGAAAAGAGACTTTAAAAAATGCAATGAATTAAACTAAATGCAAAATGCAATATAATCTAATATGCACACAACAAAAGGAAAATCTAATTTATCTTAATTGAAAGGAGGAATAGTCCAAGTCTCAATCAAGAGCAAGATAAAAGAGAAAGGACCATAATTGAACCTAAGTTTAAAATGAGCTAGCAAATCAAAGAAATAGTTCATATAATTTGTTAATTGTTCAAGGAGATATGCATATAGAATTATCTGATAAATAGTTATCAAATCCATGTGTGCATATACTTGGATTTAATGTCACGATGATTGCATTCAACATAAAAGGGTACTTGTCATACTACAAAAATAGTTGTCATAGAATGACAGTAATTAGCATCAAAACAAATATCGCATTAAATTTATAGATAGCCAGCAGGTAACACATATAAGTCTAGTAGAATACAATATTCATTGTTAATATATCTTTGCTCAACTTCAAAGATAGCTTCACATTAGTTTTAAATAAGCATAAATCGTTCAGATTTAACAACAGTGTTAAATTCACAATTATACTTATTTGAAACAGAAGATAAATAAAATTGAATAGAATCTTTATTCCATACTCAAAACTGAAGAGTAGTGCCCAAAATGATTATAGAGTAAATATCTTTGTGATCTGATCCAAAAGATAGCCAATATACTATAAAATGAGTACCCCCCTTACAACAGTGCAAAGAGTTTTCCCTCTTACAGAACTTGGAATCCTCCTCCCTTCTCTTTGAAGCTCATTGTCCCTTTATAGCCCCTTCGAGTTTGTTTGTCTTTATGATTTTATGCCTTCAAATCCTCTACCATGATCCATATCACTTGATCTCCTCCACTTTTAAAGAGTGCAATCCAAACCATAAACTATTATTAAAACCAAATATTATAAAACTAAATCTAATAATATTAGAAACTAAATCTAAAATCAAATTAAAACTAACTAAATCATATTAAATAATATAAAATTATAATAAAACTAGAATTAAAATCTAAATAAAATTGAAACTATAAAAGTTAATCTTAAAATATTAAAGATAAAACTAAAGTTAAACTAGACTTAAGAGAAATAAAACAGAACTAAATCTAAATGTTATGATAATTAATTTTAAATTAAACCAAAGTAACCAAAACGAAATTAAAATCAAACAATTATATAGAAAGAGAGAGTGACTAATCAGATTATGTAGTTACTCTAAATTTAAGAAGTTAAAAACTAAAACTTAAATAAAATTAAACTAAAGCTACAGTAATAGTAAAACTACAATAACTAAACTAAAAATAAATATAAAATTAAAATTGAACCTAAGTAATGTTATGTTCAAAAGTTAAAAAATAAAATAAAAATAAAAAATATAACTAAAACGTAAATTAAAATAAAAGTTAAAATATACATTAAACTAAACATAAACAAAACTTAGAACAAAATAAAAGTCTAAACAAAAACTTAAAACGAAATTAAATGACAGGCTCCAGTGGCACTGGTGGCTACAAGATCAGGTGGCTCAGGTGGCTTCGGTGGTTACTGGTTCTTATGGAACTTTCCCGCCACCGGTTGAATATTCATGCTGGTTTTCATCGCAAAGTCTTCATGTTGGTGTTCTGGTTTTGGTTGCGATTTCCCCTGTCTTCCGGGGGTAAACCTATACGCGCAAATTGAAAATCATTTCTTCAGAGGGTCGGGCTAGTTGTCAAAATCGTTATAACTAACTAAAAAATTGCTCAAACGCTCCTTTTGAATCTCTTTGAACCAATACACATTATTTTGTTTGTTCTGGTAACCAAAATGTGTGCTTGGTCTCTTTGCTAAACGAACTGATTTTATTTTTTCACAATCAGATCTGCACGTCGTTATGATTGTGTGGCATCATTATCTTTGAGTTGGCACATTCTCTCTTCCATGTTGACAAATTTGTTGTTGCCTCTTTTAATTGTTGTCTAGTGCAATAATAATTTCTCCCAAACGATTCACTTTTTGAGAAAATCAGTCACAAGTGAGGTAAATTTGGCTATTCTGTAAGTGGGTTTTCAGCAGTTCTCTGAGATTCCTAACTGTTTGCTCTGAATTCAAGCTCGAAGTTTGCCTCCTATGAACTGACGGAAATTTTCAACTTTGTCTTGGACCAAGCATTGTTCCCTGTGGAGATGAAGAATTACGACTGAACGGATTATTTTTGGCATACTTGGAAACCATAGTCTAGCTGCATATAGTCAAAATGCACTTGGCTTGATAGCTTTCAGGGGTTTGGAGATGGATGTTATTGAGTGAATCTTGTTGCAAATCTACTCTTGAATTTTAGGGGCGTTTAATGAACAGATTTGGTCAAACAGATGTTTCTAGATTGTTCTAGACAGTCTTAACTTTCCAACGGATCCTTTCGAGCTTGATTTCATGTACCAGAACTCAAGATATGAGTGTTCGAAGATAGGGTTTGGTGAATGGTATGTGCAATTGTCGCATGGTTTAATATCACATGCATGAGGTGATTGGGTTTAAAGGTGAACGTGGCGAAGCGCCAAACAAATGCAAGACGATCCTCTTTAGCCACCACAATATAAACTCCATTCAAATGTGCCAGGATCACAATAAAAGATGTAAGGATAATGGTATGTACGACACTTTGAAACATTGAGACACCCTTTGTGCACCGTGACCTCCAATATATAATCTCCAAACACCAAGTTATTTTTTCCACTCCCCATGGACTTCCCCCTTTTTGTGGTGCTCATGATCATTTCATTCCTCTGGTCTTGGGAAGTCTTTCTCCCAATGTTTACTCGTATCATCATCCCTTTTCCTAGAAGAATGAAATTGAGAAAGTTGTTCAAGAATTACTTGGCGCGGGTGTTATCTGTCCTAGTACCAACCCCTATTCTTCTCCTATGGTCATGGTATTCAAGAAAGAAGGAACTTGGAACATGTGTCCAAACTTTCGCGCCCTCAACAAACTCACCATCAAAGCCAAATTTATCATTTTTGTCATTGATGATCTCTTGTATGAATTGAACAGTTCCCACTACTTTACTAAACATGATCTTCGTTCTAGCTACCACCAGATACATATGAAAGAGAAATACATTCTCAATACTGAATTTAGAACTCATGCAGGTCAGTATGAATTCTTGGTAATCCCATTTGGCATGTATAATGCCCCCTCCACTTTCCAAAGTCTCATGAATCATGTCTTTCGTCCTTTGCTACATCATTTTTTCTTAGTTTTGTTTGATGATATTATCATCTATAGTAAAGATAGGACAACCCATCTTGCCCTTGTGGATTAAGTTCTCCATCTACTCTCTTAGCACCAACTTTTCCTCAAACAATCTAGATGTACCTTTGGAGCCTCAAAAGTGGAGTATCTGGGTCATATTGTCGGCAAGGAAGGTGTAAGGGTGGATCCTAAGAAAATTGAAGCTATGTAGGATTGCCTCTCCCTAAAACTCTTAAGAGCTTGTGTGGTTTTATGGGTTTAATGGGATATTATTGCAAGTTTGTTCAGAATTATGGAAAAATTGTAGCACCTCTCACTACTCTCCTTAAAATGAATGTTTTCACTTGGACTCCAGTAGCGGATCAATCCTTCCATGCCTTGAAAGAAGATATGTGCATGACTCTTGTCCTGGCACTTCCCGACTTCAAAAGACTTTTGTCCTGGAATGTGATGCTTCACAGAAAGGAATTGGGCCAGTCCTCATGCAACATGGAAGGCCTTTGGCCTTCACTAGAAAAAAATTTCAAACAGACATTTGAGCCAATCAATATATAAAAATTAAATGTTGGCTATTCTGCATGTTGTGGATCTATGACATCCTTATCTATTGGGGCAATGCTTCCAGATTAAAACTAATCACTAGAACCTCAAGCATTTTCTGGAACAACGAATTTCATCCCCAAAGCAACAAAAATGGGTGACCAAGATATTTGGATATATGTTTATGAGATCATTTACAAGAAGAGAAAAGAAAATGTGGTTGTTGACACTCTTTTCAGGAAGTATGAAGAAGAACGGTCCTTCTTTTCCCACTCCTTCATTGTACCAAAGTGGCTCCAAGATGCTCGTTGGGAATGGCTGCAAGGCCCCAAAACTTTCTTACCTAATCCAACAATTGCAACACCACTCTCCAACTTCTCCAGGTCAATATTGGCACAATGAAGAGCTTCACTACAAAGGTTGTTTGTATTTAAGCACATAGTCACAACTTAAATCCACGGTGCTTTCTGAGCTTCATGCTTCACCCATAATTGGGCATTCAGGGTTCACCAAAACCTATGAATGGATCAAACGTTCTTTTTTCTAGGATGGTATGAAACAATATGTTCACGCCTTTTTGGTTGAATGTGATGCATATCAATGCAACAAGGGAGAAATGATCAAATCTCCAGGCACACTCGAACCACCTCTGATTTCGCTTGCTATTTGGATGGATATTTCTATGGATTTCATTGTTGGCTTACCTAAATCAAGAAATAAGTTAGACATTATGGTGGTAGTTGATCACCTTTCCAAATATTTTCATTTATATACTCTTCAACACCCATTCGCCACCTCCAAAGTGGCTCAATTTTTCATGGATAATATCTTCAAACTTCATGGCATGACTCATTCTATTGTCTTTGATTAAGATCCCACTTTCACCAACAATTTTTGGCAAGAATTGTTCAGGCTTCAGGGAACCCAATTGCATCTCATCACTACCTATCATACCCAAACTAATGGCTAAATTGAAGTTGTCAACAATGTTTGGAAACATATTTGTGGTGTTTTTCATCCGACAAACAAAACAAGTGGGCTCAGTGGTTGCCCCTAGTTGAATGGTGGTACAACACATATTATCATATAGTTACTTGCATGACTCCTTTTGAAGCAGACTACGGATAAAATCCACTATTGATTCTCTCATACATGCCAGGTGTCGCAAAGGTTTAGGAGGTTGGAAAAAATATTACAATCTGAGAGGCCATTCTCCGTGCCCTCAAAGAAAATTTGGTCATGGCTCATAATTGCATGAAGAAACAAGAAGATCAGGGTCATTCTAAATGTCAATTTGTTGAAGCAGACTAGGTGTTTCTACATGCAGTTAATAAACGACACCCTTACCTAATATGAAGACACTTCAAAGTAAAAAAACGTCATTGATTAAGTCATGATCGTTCATCTCAAGGGAAAGTGAAGTGTCACTCAAGGGAGACCAAGGGTTGGAGGAGTTACACATTGGAAATGCATAAAGACAACACTTGAGGGAGGGAGTGAAGGTGAAGAGTCACACATCCTAAGAGAGATTAAGCTTGGAGGAAAGAGGGTAGCAGCAAGGAGGATAGGCATGCATCCCTAGGTAAATTTCAGCATTTAGATCAATTCGTACAATGCATATTTGTGAAGGTCATACAACATTTAATGTTAGTCATACAACAAGAGGGAGGAACAAAAATCAAGGCAGCCATTCAGGGGTATTTTGGCATGATTTCCAAAGCACCTTGATGTGAGAAATATGTATAGCAGCGGTTTGTGCAAAACAACAGTTCTTAGGCACCATTTTCAAGGAAAATTTAGAGTTGGTGCTAACTATATTGGGATGTACAGTAGAGGCATGGTTTTCAAGGAAGATTTTGGCACTGTTTTAGAGAAGATTATTGTGCAAGGAGGCTTAGATAAGTTACATATTTAATGCTAATATTAATGTTGTTGTAAACTTAGAAATATTTCCTAAAGATCAATAAGACGAATCTCCTTGAACTGATTTTCCCAAGTTGGGTTTTTGTAAGGGTGTTGCCTAGAAATTTTTGGTGTCAAATGTGTGATGAATGTGTTGTCTATTTTTCATTTTTCCACTGCTATATTTTTCATATTTCTTAGTCTTGTATTTTAGCTCATAGTTCCAATTGCATGAAGGTGATTTTCTTGCTTTATTGGTGAATATCTATTGGAGAATGAAATATGTTATGGACTAAGCATTTTGAAGTTTTATTTCTACATGGTATCAGAGCTAGGGCTCTGAATTCAAGTGGGAAACCTTGACACTAGGACAACCATGACTTGCTGGACAATTTTCTTGGAAGAACTATAGGAAAGAAAGGTTCTTTGTCAGTTGGAAAAAGATGACTTCTTGCATCAGATTTGAAGATAGGTTGGAGGGGATATCTAATTACTTGCAGTGAAAGGTAAGAATCACAAGTGTTCTCAAGGAGAAAAAGTTATGGGCGTTTGCAAATACCATCATGCTAGTACCTGCGTCAGATCCC
>SNQJ01S0058216.1:34117-47878 GCA_010110895.2 Picea sitchensis
TGGTATGTGCAATTGTCGCATGGTTTAATATCACATGCATGAGGTGATTGGGTTTAAAGGTGAACGTGGCGAAGCGCCAAACAAATGCAAGACGATCCTCTTTAGCAACCACAATATAAACTCCATTCAAATGTGCCAGGATCCCAATAAAAGATGTAAGGATAACGGTATGTACGACACTTTGAAACAATGGCTTGGTATCACAATGATTTCAACATATGATGGATTTAATTCTCATATATGGTATGATCGAAGAGATAGAGTCAATGTGTAAGAGATTAACAACCATAGGGTTTTATTAAGGAGAAATGTTATATCATTTTGTTTTGAATTAAAGCATGTAAATACCTTTTTCTAACAACATTTTAATCAACCAATTGAAATCACGACATTGACTTATAATAAAGATCCATTCTTTAAGGTAAACCTTAGATGATATGACTAAGATGTTTATATTTCCAAGAGAAAGAATAGACATGGGCTATATAAAATATAGAGTCCATTTTATTCAAAATAAAGTTTAAGCACCTAGGCTTACATAATAAAAATCTTGAGAATAATCATGACTAAAAACAAGACTAGATCACATGTAGCCAAACTATATTTTAGAATCGTATGTTAATTACTTAATGATATAGAAATATTCCTTATAATCATGTTTTGAATTCCATGCTTAGAGTCATGAAATTCAAAATAGAAAAAGAAACAAATCATCAAAAACAAAGTGAATGTGAGGAATTGACATTAAGAGTATTTCCAGTGATAAACCCATTTTTCATCATGTCTGAGCGTCGAGTGGAAAATAAAACAATCTATTTCATAGCAAAATATTTACATAGATATATGCAAACCAATCAAATAGGGAAAAAAAAATCACATTAAAATCGAAAAGGGGCCATAATTTTCAATCAACCAGAGAAGAAAATAAGGGGGATGTTGTTTGCTACAACAGGACCTAAGTTCCAAGGAATCACAACAGGCTCCCCTGATATCATCAGTTCCCATCGAATGGAAAATCTCCTCAAAAAAGGTCATTTGGGCATTATTGCCTAACTCCATTCCATTCAAGTCGTTGAGACACCCTTTGTGCATCGTGACCTCCAATATATAATCTCCAAACACCAAGTTGTTTTTTCCACTCCCCATGGACTTCCCCCTTCTCATGGTGCTCATGATCATTTCATACCTCTCGTCTTGGGAAGTCTTTCTCCCAATGTTTACCTGTATCATCATCCCTTTTCCCAGAAGAATGAAATTGAGAAAGTTGTTCAAGAATTACTTGGCGCGGATGTTATCTGTCCTAGTACCAGCCCCTATTCTTCTCCTATGGTCATGGTACTCAAGAAAGAAGGAACTTGGAACATGTGTCCAAACTTTCGCGCCCTCAACAAACTCACCATCAAAGCCAAATTTATCATTCTTGTCATTGATGATCTCTTGTATGAATTGAATGGTTCCCACTACTTTACTAAACTTGATCTTCATTTTAGCTACCACCAAATACATATGAAAGAGGAAGACATTCCCAATACTAAATTTAGAACTCATGCGAGTCAGTATGAGTTCTTGGTAATCCCATTTGGCATGTATAATGCCCCCTCCACTTTCCAAAGTCTCATGAATCATGTCTTTCGTCCTTTGCTACATCATTTTTTCTTAGTTTTGTTTCATGATATTATCATCTATAGTAAAGCTAGGACAACCCATCTCGCCCTTGTGGATCAAGTTCTCCATCTATTCTCTCAGCACCAACTTTTCCTCAAACAATCTAAATGTGCCTTTGGAGCCTCAGAAGTGGAGTATCTGGGTCATATTGTCGGCAAGGAAGGTGTAAGGGTGGATCCTAAGAAAATTGAAGCTATGCAGGATTGTCTCTCCCTAAAACTCTTAAGAGCTTGTGTGGTTTTATGGGTTTAACGAGATATTATTGCAATTTTGTTCAGAATTATAGAAAAATTGTAGCACCTCTCACTACTCTCCTTAAAATGAATGTTTTCACTTGGATTCCAGTAGCGGATCAATCCTTCCATGCCTTGAAAGAAGATATGTGCATGACTCTTGTCCTGGCACTTCCCGACTTCAAAAGACTTTTGTCCTGGAATGTGATGCTTCACATAAAGGAATTGAAGCAGTCCTCATGCAAGATGGAAGGCTCACTAGAAAAAAAATTCAAAGAGACATTTGGGCCAATCAATCTATAAAAATTAAATGTTGGCTATTCTGCATGTTGTGGATCTCTGGCATCCTTATCTATTGGGGCAATGCTTCCAGATTAAAACTAATCACTAGAGCCTCAAGTATTTTCTGGAACAACGAATTTCATCCCCAAAGCAACAAAAATGGGTGACCAAGCTATTTGAATATGTTTATGAGATCATTTACAAGAAGGGAAAAGAAAATGTGGTTGTTGACACTCTTTTCAGGAAGTATGAAGAAGAACGGTCCTTCTTTTCCCACTCCTTCATTGTACCAGAATGGATCCAAGATGCTCGTTGGGAATGGCTGCAAGGCCCCAAAACTTTCTTACCTAATCCAACAATTACAACACCACTCTCCAACTTCTCTAGGGAAATATTGGTACAATGAAGAGCTTCACTATAAAGGTTATTTGTATTTAAGCACATAGTCACAACTTAAATCCACGGTGCTTTCTGAGCTTCATGCTTCACCCATAATTGGGCATTCAGGGTTTACCAAAACCTATGAATGGGTCAAACGTTCTTTTTTCTAGGACGGTATGAAACAATATGTTCACACCCTTTTGGTTGAATGTGATGCATATCAATGCAACAAGGGAGAAATGATCAAATCTCCAGGCACACTCGAACCACCTCTGATTTCGCTTGCTATTTGGATGGATATTTCTATGGATTTCATTGTTGGCTTACCTAAATCAGGAAATAAGTCAAACATTATGGTGGTAGTTGATCACCTTTCCAAATATTTTCATTTATATGCTCTTCAACACCCATTCGCCACCTCCAAAGTGGCTCAATTTTTCATGGATAATATCTTCAAACTTCATGGCATGCCTCATTCTATTGTCTCTGATCAAGATCCCACTTTCACCAACAATTTTTGGCAAGAATTGTTCAGGCTTCAGGGAACCCAATTGCATCTCATCACTACCTATCATACCCAAACTAATGGCTAAATTGAAGTTGTCAACAATGTTTGGAAACATATTTGCGGTGTTTTTCATCCGAAAAACAAAATAAGTGGGCTTAGTGGTTGCCCCTAGTTGAATGGTGGTACAACACATCTTATCATATAGTTACTTGCATGACTCCTTTTGAAGTAGACTACAGATAAAATCCACTATTAATTCTCTCATACATGCCAGGTGTCGCGAAGGTTTAGGAGGTTGAAAAAAATATTACAATCTGAGAGGCCATTCTCCATGCCCTCAAAGAAAATTTGGTCATGGATTAGAATTGCATGAAGCAACAAGAAGATCAGGGTCATTCTAAATGTCAATTTGTTGAAGCAGACTAGGTGTTTCTACATGCAGTTAATAAACGACACCCTTACCTAATATGAAGACACTTCAAAGTAAAAAAAATGTCATTGATTAAGTCATGATCATTGATCTCAAGGGAAAGTGAAGTGTCACTCAAGGGAGACCAAGGGTTGGAGGAGTTACACATTGGAAATGCATAAAGACAACACTTGAGGGAGAGAGTGAAGGTGAAGAGTCACACATCCTAAGAGATTAATCTTGGAGGAAAGAGGGTAGCAGCAAGGAGGATAGGCATGCATCCCTAGGTAAATTTCAGCATTTAGATCAGTTTGTACAATGCATATTTGTGAAGGTCGTACAACATTTAATGTTGGTCATACAACAAGAGGGAGGAACAAAAATCAAGGTAGCCATTCAGGGGTATTTTGGCATGATTTCCAAAGCACCTTGATGTGAGAAATATGTATAGCAGAGGTTTGTGTAGAACAATAGTTCTTAGGCACCATTTTCAAGGAAAATTTAGAGTTTGTGCTAACTGTATTGGGATGTACAGTAGAGGCATGGTTTTCAAGGTAGATTTTGGCACTGTTTTAGAGAATATTATTGTGCAAGGAGGCTTAGATAAGTTATGTATTTAATGCTAATATTAATGTTCCCCTCATATTAATGTTAACCGGGATATAGACACCCTCATTGTGTATTGTAACATAAGCATGCAAAATTATTGAGGAGAGCGTAAAAGAGAAGCAGAGAGCTGTGTAGTAGACTCCATGTACAGAAGTTCTGAATTAATACAAAGAAAGCTGTGATTCAGATTCATGGTGTTCATGTATTCTCTGTGTATGCATGTTTGAATGTTATTCTCATGAATGTTATTCTCATGAATGTTTAACTCTTTCTGTCATGCAATTGCTTTTATGCTATGTATGAATGATTTCTTGTTGAATGTTTGAAATCTGAGGTGAAGGGGTAATGGAATGAGTTTCAATTGTTTCTCTATCTGAGCAAGAGTTTATGCAAGGAGTGAAGTTGAAGTGTCTGCAAGGAGTGCATTAACAAAAGGTTCAGAGGTTTGTCTCTGAAAACTCAGGAAAGATAGTTGTTGTTCTCATTTCCGCAGAAGTGCAAACAGGTATAGGAGCCATGCAAGGAGTGTGCAAGCCGAGTGAAGTCTCAGGGTTGAAAACCTGAGTGAAGAATTTAGAGACTGCTGCTGCAGGAGTGCGTTAGTCGAAGGTTTTCAACACTTGGAAGTGGTAGAAAATCTGTCGCAAGGAGTGCGTGCAAGAAGTTCTAAAAGACTTGAAGTTGGAGAAAGTTTAGAAGGGTCTGAAATCTTCAAAAGTTGTTGAAAGCGTAGCGACGTCGGACCACAGGAGGGCGAGCTCTCAAAGGAAAGACGGATGTTCGGAGTTCTCGGTAGAGAATCTGCGAAGTCCCGTGAGTTGTCAGATCTCACAGAGAAGCAGGGGNGAAGTAGGACCATAGATCCAAGCCATAAGGGCCGTTGGATTTGAACGTATATACTTGTATCGGGTTTTTCGTGGATTGAAGTCCCGTAAACCTTGCAACGGGAATCGCGATATCCCGAACCGCGAAATCCCGAAGGCCAAGAGAACAGCGTGGGACCATAGGAGTAAATGAGGTGGACAGGTGGCACACTACTTCAGAGTTTCGTGGAGTGAAGTTCCGAAAATACTGCAATTGGATTCGCGATATTGCGAAGTCTGAAGTGTCGATGGAGTGAAGTGGCGTTGAAAAGTCAAAGCTCGCAAGTGTATCAGAGTTTCGGTAAGTTGGGATTCGGGAATCGTGGGGACAAGTTTCTGGACATCGCGATCGCCGAAATCGCGATAAGGAAATTCCTGAAAAGGTGAGAGGAAAGGTCAGCGTTGACTGTTTTTGGGTTTCAAGGATTTGAGAGACCAATGCTTGACCACTGGATTCGCGAAGTTGTGAAGTCCGATCTCCCAAGTGCAAAGAGGGGATTCTGTCCGAGTTTATTATGGGTGTAGATTTCTCGATAGGGGAATAGAAGAGTCGTTTTAGAGTTCTTCGGGCCAGTGGAAAAAGGAAAGATCCTGTGTTGACATGGACCTTCCGACCTGCGGGTTGTGGAGGGAGCGTGCGTCACCATCAAGTTTGGTATCAGAGCACT
The DNA here is from genome assembly GCA_010110895.2 of Picea sitchensis. Lineage (NCBI taxonomy): Eukaryota > Viridiplantae > Streptophyta > Pinopsida > Pinales > Pinaceae > Picea > Picea sitchensis. Next base: position 39,736 of record SNQJ01S0058216.1, read on the forward strand.
GAAAGGTTCTTTGCTTTCTGTAGCAGAGAAGAAAGAGAATTCACCATGCCGCCAAGGAGAAGGGCCAGACAAACACCCGATCCACCAGAAGATAGGGAAATGTCGAGAAGAAGAGGTAGGCAGATGAATGATCCAGCCATGGAGAAAGAGATGTGTGATCTACGAGCTAGACTCGAAGACATGGAGACAGTACAAAGACATACAGTCAGTGCTGGGGATCTCAGTGATTCTGAAAGCGAAGTTGAAGCTGAACGTGAAGAAGAAGTTGCAACTGAAGATGCAACAAATGAACGCTTGATCAGAGCTATTGCAAGAATGGGTGCAAGAGAGAATATAGATATTCCAGTTTACGATGGAAATCTGGATGCAGAGGAACTTCTGGACTGGATTAGTGCTCTAGGCACATACTTTGACTATGAAGATGTTGAAGAGGACAAGAAGGTCAAGCATGTTGTCACAAGATTAAAGGGACATGTAGCATTGTGGTGGTATGAAATACAAGCTGACAGACACTACAAGGGCAAGCAGAAGATCAAAAGCTGGGATAGAATGATCGCGAAGATGAAGGCGAAATTCATCCCCAGGGATTATGAAATTACTCTGTTCAGGAGGATGCAGAACTTGAGACAGAAGTTGATGACAGTGAAAGAATACACTGAAGAATTCTACAAGCTAAACATCAGGGCAGGTCATCGGGAGAGTGATGATGAAAAAGTTGCCAGATATCTGAATGGTCTGAGATATGACATTCAGGATGAGATGAGCATGGTAACCATCCGAACAGTGGAAGATGCTTATCATATGGCTCTGAAAGCGGAAGAGAAGCTGAGCGCGCCGAAAGCAGGGTCAGAGAGGTCGAGGCAGAAGTCAGCCAAGAGGCAAATTAGTTTCCTAGGACAAATATTGGAAGCCCAAGGAGGACTGGAAGAAACCTCAGACTCAAACTAAGAGAGGTGGAAGTTCACAGCGAGGGCAGCATACTGAGCAGGGAGAAGATTATGATGATAACAATACTTTTCCTCGTACCAGGAGTAGAGGAAGAGGAAGAGGTGGAGTAATAACATGCTTCACATGTGGAAAGAATGGGCACAAGTATTACGAGTGTCCAGAAAAAAAAAAGGAGAATGGAGAAGCTCACATCGCCGAAGCACAGAGGCGAGATGTTGAGGCAGAAGATGTTGAAGGCGGAAGATCGCTGATGATGCGAAAATCTCTTTTAACACCAGAGAAGGAGGTGGAGAGTTCAGTCCAAAGAACCAGACTTTTCCAGACTACTTGCAAGACCAAGGACATGGTATGCAAGGCCATTGTGGACAGTGGTAGCACAGATAACCTCATTTCTACAGAGATGGTAGAGAAGCTAGAGCTGGAGATGATTGATCATCCAAGCCCATACAGAATTTCGTGGCTACAAAAAGGACATCAGGTAAATGTCACTAAACAATGTTTAGTTGAATTTAAGATAGAAGGATATAATGATAAGATATTATGTGATGTCATTCCTATGGATGTTTTTCATCTATTGTTGGGTAGACCATGGCAATATGATAGGAATGTGATTCATGATGGGAGAATGAACACATACACGCTAGAGAAGAATGGGAGGACACACATGTTGCTTCCAATTAAGGATAAGGAGGTGAAAACGGAAGTAAGCAACACTGTACTTCTCCTGAGTGGGAAGGAACTTTTTAAAGAGGTTAAGAAGAAGGAGGATCCGCAATTCATAGTGATCAGAAAAACAAAGATTGTTTTACTCAACACAAGAGTGGATGATTTACCAGAAGAAGTTCAGGAACTGCTGGAAGAGTTTGCTGACATAGTAGTGGACGAACTACCTCGTTCGTTGACACCGATCAGAAGTGTGAGTCATCATATTGATCTCATACCAGGAGCCAATTTTCCAAATAAAGCCGCGTACAGATTAACACCGCAAGAAAATGAAGAGGTCAAAAGACAAGTCCAGGAGTTGTTGGAAAAAGGTTTGGTCAGAGAAAGCTTGAGTCCATGTGTTGTTCCAACAGTACTCAGTCCGAAGAAAGACGGAGGCTGGAGGATGTGTACTGACTCGAGGGTGATTAATAAGATAACCATCAGGTACAAATTTCCATTTCCAAGGATGGATGATCTGATGGATTGCTTGAGTGGAGCAAAGTATTTTTCAAAGATTGATTTGAAGAGCGGTTATCATCAAATCCGCATGAGAGAAGGTGATGAATGGAAGACAACATTCAAAACCAACGAAGGGTTGTATGAATGGCTTGTTATGCCATTTGGATTAACAAATGCGTCGAGTACCTTCATGAGTTTAATGAATGAAGTCCTGAGGGAGTTCATTGTAAAATTTGTCATTGTGTATCTTGATGACATACTAGTTTTCAGTAAAACAGTGGCCGAGTATTTGAAGCATTTGGCTACAGTGATGCAGAGGTTATAGTAGGACAAGCTGTTAATAAACATGAAGAAATATTCATTCATGAAGATAGAGCTCATTTACTTGGGATTTGTTATTTTTGCAGATGAGTTGAGGATGGATCCAGATAAGGTGGAGGTAATAAAAAATTGGCCATCATCGAAGAATATCTTTGAGGTGAGAAGTTTTCACGGATTAGCTAGTTTTTACCGAAAGTTCATTAGGAATTTCAGTGGAATTAGCGCAGCGATGATGGATATAGTGAAGAAAAGACACAAGTATTTTCGCTGGACAGAAGACGCTGAGAAAAGTTTTAATCTGTTGAAGAGGAAGATTACGGAACAACCAATGTTGGTGTTGCTAGATTTCTGAAAGACATTTCAAGTGAAATGCAATGCAAGTGGATTTGCAATCGGGGTAGTGTTGAGTCAAGATGACAGGCCAATAGCATACTTCAGCGAGAAGCTGAATGAAGCGAAAGTGAAATACTCCACTTATGATAAGTATTTTTATGCTATCATCCAGGCATTGAAGAAATGGAGGCATTACTTAATCCAGAAAGAATTTGTCTTGTACAGTGACAATCATGCACTGCAGTTTGTGACTCAACAGGAGAAGTTGAATTAGAGACATGTCAAATGGGTTGAGTACATGCAAAATTTCACTTTTGTGATTAAACATATTTCTGGTACTGCTAACAAAGTTGCTAATGCTTTGAGCAGGAAGTGTTTGCTATTGCAGGAGTTCAAAGTCAAAACATTGGGTTTTGATGATCTCAGGGACATGTACGCAGATGATCAGGATTTTAAAGAAGCATACGAAGCAACTGAGAATCCAATTCTCAGGGATAGAAGCCAATGGACAGAATACATGATCCAAGAAGGATTACCGTTTAAGGGTAATCAACTGTATATTTTGAAATGCTCCATGAGGGAGAATTTGCTGAAGGAGAAACACAGTGGAGGATTGGCAAGGTACTTTGGTCATGACAAGACGTTCGCAAAGTTGAATGAGTCATATTTTTGGCCAGGAATGCGAGCATACGTCAAGAGATTCGTGGACAGATGCATAATTTGCTAACATTCAAAGGGAAGGAAACAAAATGTGGGGTTCTATCAACCATTTCCCATAGCAGAGAGGTCGTGGGATGAAATCAACATGGATTTCATATTGGGGTTGCCAAGAACGCAAAGAGGTTTTGATTCAATCTTTGTGGTGGTGGATACATTTTCCAAGATGGCACACTTCACTCCATGTCAAAAAACCAGTGACGCAACTCACATTGTGAATCTGTTTTTCAAAGAGGTCATTCGACTTCACAGATTGCCAAGGAGTATAGATTCGGATCGAGATACTAAGTTCATAGGGCACTTTTGGAGAACCTTATGGAACAAGCTGGGAACTAGCTTGTTGTTCAATTCAGCTTATCATCCTCAAACGGATGGACAAACAGCAGTGGTAAACAAAAGTCTGGGAGACTTGCTAAGAAGCCTGGTGACAGAACACCATAGCCAGTGGGACCACATATTACCACAGACAGAGTTTGCTTATAACGGCTCAGTTAACAGGAGCACAGGGTAGAGACCATTTCAGATTTTCTATGGCATGCAGCCAAGGGGAATTTCTGAATTGAGAGATTCAAAACAGACTATGACTAGGAGTGCTAGTGTAGAAGATTTCGTAGAGGCGATGAAGGAACTTCACAGCCAAGTGAAGGAGCGACTACAGAGTTCGAGCCAGGAATACAAGCGTAGAGAAGACCAACACAGGAGACAACTTCAGTTTGAGGTTGGTGATTTGGTTTTGGCACATTTGAGGAAAGAAAGGTTCCCAAGAGGAACATATAACAAATTGAAGATGAAGAAAGTCAGACCATGTAGGATCTTGAGGAAATTTGGGGTGAATGCTTACGAGATTGAATTACCCGATGGGATCGGAATTTCTCTGATATTCAATATCTCAGATTTGTACCCATATAAAGCTGAGGAAGCAGGAATAGGAAATGAGAAACTAGTGATTCAGTGGACAAAGCAGATGCCAGTTGCAGATAAGCCACAAATGGAGCGCATACTGGATAGAAGGGTGAGCAAGAAGACCAGGTGGAAAGAATACTTTGAATATTTGGTCAAATGGAAGGGCCATCCAGTTGAAGATGCTAGTTGGGAGAACGAAACAGAGATCCAGAGGCATGGACAGACCGTGCGTGAGCTCATGGACAGGTGCCATGAAATTTTTCAAGCTAGAGAGTATGATGCACAAGCATCTCAAGCGAGCCAGTGCGGAAGCAAAAGACAGTTGGACAAGCGCCAGCACAAATTTTGAAATTACCTTGAAATTGATGTGCCATCTTAAACAAGATAATTAAGAAGGAGCGCCTTTGTATAATATAAATGGACCTTGAGAGATTTGCTCTCGTCCTTAGTAGGTAGAAGGCATTTATGGTAGTTAATGCAAGTAGATAGAATTCAATTCTAGATTAGACAGTTTTAGAGCACAAGAGGGAACCGGGATATAGACACCCTCATTGTGTATTGTAACATAAGCACGCAAAATTATTGAGGAGAGTGTAGAAGAGAAACAAAGAGCTGTGTAGCAAACTCCATGTACATAAGTTCTGAATTAATACAAAGAAAGTTGTGATTCAGATTCATGGTGTTCATGTATTCTCTGTGTATGCATCTTTGAATGTTATGCTCATGAATGTTTTACTCTTTCTATCATGCAATTGCTTTTATGCTATGTATGAATGATTTCTTGTTGAATGTTTGAAATCTAAGAGGAAGGGCTAATGGAATGAGTTTCAATTGCTTCTCTATCTGAGCAAAAGTTCCTGCAAGGAGTGCAGTTGAAGTGTCCGCAAGGAGTGCGTTGACAAAAGGTTCAAAGGTTTGTCTCTGAAAACTCAGGAGAGATATCTTTTGTTCTCATTTCCGCAGAAGTGCAGACAGGCACAGGAGCCGTGCAAGGAGTGCGCAGGCCAAGTGAAGTCTCAGGGTTGCAAACCTGAGTGAAGAATTTAGAGACTGCTGCTGCAGGAGTGTGCCAGTCGAAGGTTTTCAACACTTGGAAGTGGTTGAAAATCTGTCGCAAGGAGTGCGCGCAAGAAGTTCTAAAAGACTCGAAGTTGGAGAAAGTCCAGAAGGATTTGAAGTCTTCAAAAGTTGTTGAAAGCATAGCGACGTCGGACCACAGGAGGGCGAGCTCTTAGAGGAAAGACGGATGGTCAGAGTTCTCGGTAGAGAATCTGCGAAGTCCCGTAAGTCATCAGATCTCACAGAGAAGCAGGGGAGTTACGGTGAAAGTATCGAAAGGTTCTAAGCTCAGGAGAAGTAGGACCATAGATCCAAGCCACAAGGGCCGTTGGATTTGCACGTATATACTTGTATCAGGTTTTTTGTGGGTGGAAGTCCCGTAAACCTTGCAATGAGAATCGCAATATCCCGAACCGCGAAATCCCAAAGGCCAAGAGAACAACGTGGGACCATAGGAGTAAACGAGGTGGATAGGTGGCACACTACTTTGGAGTTTCTTGGAGTGAAGTTCTGAAAATACTACAATTGGATTCGTGATATTGCAAAGTCCGAAGTGCCGATGAAGTGAAGTGGCGTTGAAAAGTCAAAGCTCGCGAGTGTATCGGAGTTTTGGCAAGTCAGGATTTGGGAATCGTGGGGACAAGTTTCTCGACATCACGATCGTCGAAATCGTGATAAGGAAATTCCCAGAAAGGCGAGAGGAAAGGTCAGCGTTGACTGTTTTCAGGTTTTGTGGATTCGAGAGACCAACGCTTGACCACTGGATTCACGAAGTTGCGAAGTCCGATCTCCCAAGTGCAAAGAGGGGATCCCATGAGAGTTTGTTGTGGGTGCAGATTTCCCGATAGGGGAATAGAAGAGTCGTTTTAGAGTTCTTCAGGCCAGTGGAAAATGGAAAGATCTTGTATTGACGTGGACCTTCTGACCTGTGGATTGTGGAGGGAGTGTGCGTCGGCATCACTCATGCATCTCCTGACAGATCCAATGGCTGTTGGGTTTTCTAACTAAGATCTGACGGTTCAGATCTGTCCTGCGTTGTGCACTCTCCCACTGCTCCCTGGACGTGAGAAAAAACCAATGGTCGATATACTCCCATGGACCTTGGGGATCTATGGTCCCAATTTCTTTGCTACTCACGAAGATAAAGGAAAAGGATTAAGGCATTTAATTCCCTCGTTTCTTCCTCCAATCTAATGGTTATGAATGACCATAGATCTTCCGACAGGATCTCGTTCGTCAATTGATACTTATCCCTACACTTCCCTTTCGGGATTTCAAGAGGATCATTCTTCCTCGTACAGAGTTACTAAGACTTGCACCTTCAAATCCTTTTCCAGGTTCTTGGTGAGCTTTCCAAGAAGGGTGTCTCTATGGGGAGATCTATCCAGGGTATTACCTGAGATGGATAAGGGTATAAATTTCTCAATAACATACTTGAAGTTTGAATTAATTCAATATGCATATATACATATAAATATATCTATAAACATAATCCATACGTGGCCCTTCCTATAAAAGCATGCAACCACCATTTCTGATCAAAACACCACATAGATAGTCTTATACTCAAACCATTCATAAACTGCACAGACTATGAGAATACATGTTAGCATATAAATTTCAAGATGCAAGATGATCATAAATGCCAGAATATACATTTCAAGATGCAAGATGTAAAACACTTATCAGAAATAACACCATATGTGATTGTAACTGCTGAGAGGGGTGCTCGTTTCCACCCAACCGTAGGCTTAGTGACTCCCAACGGATTTACCACCAGCCACCCCCGAGCTGAGACCACGATGCTGCGAGACTGATTCTTTGTTTTCCAGTGACCAAGAATGAAGTTTACTCTCATTCTTCTCTGCTATCACTCACTCTGTATTTTTCCAGAGTTATTTTCCTTCTCCTCTTTCCCTCACATTTTCCCCTTGATCCCACACTCTTCTTTCCTTTTCTCCTTTCGAGGAGGTTGCATGTGGCATGATATTCCTCATGGTGGTCAGTTCTGAGGACTCTACGGATGGGAAGTTCACCCCCATCCCTCATTACTCATGAGGATCCCTTTACCTACCAACCTGGAGAGTCATTCAATTTGGGGCCAACAAACTACTCTTGGTTCTCTGGGCCAGTGAAGTCCAAATACGATATTGGTTTCGGTGGAATTTAATGTCACCATTCCAGGTGCCTTCCACCACCTTTCTCTAGCCATCGTGGTCTCTTTTTCAGCATATCTCCTATCAGCAGTCCTGCAATATATATTCATAATATTATTCACATTGATCGACCTTTTTCACAAGGTCCATTCACATCACACATTCACATTTCTGAGTTTGCCACAATACTTGGCCAGTATAGTTATTTTTACAGACTAGGGGAAACAGGGTGTTACAATTCCATCCCGCTTACTGGAACATCATCCTTGATGTTCTATCTATCAACTTGATCGGCATGTACATGCAAGATACCATATATATAAAATATGCAAAATAGAAATGAAATGCTAGAAATAACAGAATAACAGTAAAATATCCAGCATAATCTTCACAATACATAGAAATGATATACGAAATAGCGACATAAATAGCACTTTGAATCAGATAGCAATGTTCACAGGCCTCTTCGAGGGGGAAACCTCCAGTCGAGCAGCGCTCTGTTACAATAATATCCAAGCTAGGGTTCTCATACCCTCGACTCC
>SNQJ01S0058216.1:47928-68249 GCA_010110895.2 Picea sitchensis
AGATCCTTCTAGAAGCGGAAGCTTCTATTAGGTCTTCTTACATCCGCCTTATTCTATTTTATTGAAAGGTCTTATTAATATTGACCTTTATTACATCCGAATACATTGATCTACCTATGTGCGGGTTAGGACCTTAACAGTACAAGTGTAAACAAAATCGGATATGCCTATTTCATGGCATCCTCCATTTCCCATGTAGCCTCATCTGGGCCAAAATGTTTCCACTGCACCTTCACTGGATCAAGTTCTCCATCTACTCTCTTAGCACCAACTTTTCCTCAAACAATCTAAATGTACCTTTGGAGCCTCAGAAGTGGAGTATCTGGGTCATATTTTCGGCAAGGAAGGTGTAAGGGTGGATCCTAAGAAAATTGAAGCTATGCAGGATTGCCTCTCCCTAAAACTCTTAAGAGCTTGTGTGGTTTTATGGGTTTAATGGGATATTATTGCAAGTTTGTTCAGAATTATGGAAAAATTGTAGCACCTCTCACTGCTCTCCTTAAAATGAATGTTTTCACTTGGACTCCAGTAGCGGATCAATCCTTCCATGCCTTGAAAGAAGATATGTGCATGACTCTTGTCCTGGAACTTCCCGACTTCAAAAGACTTTTGTCCTGGAATGTGATGCTTCACAAAAAGGAATTGGGCCAGTCCTCATGCAAGATGGAAGGCCTTTGGCCTTCACTAGAAAAAAATTTCAAACAAACATTTCGGCCAATCAATCTATAAAAATTAAATGTTGGCTATTTTGCATGTTGTGGATCTATGGAATCCTTATCTATTGGGGCAACGCTTCCAAATTAAAACTAATCACTAGAGCCTCAAGTATTTTCTAGAACAATTAATTTCATCCCCAAAGAAACAAAAATGGGTGACCAAGATATTTGGATATATGTTTATGAGATCATTTACAAGAAGAGAAAAGAAAATGTGGTTGTTGACACTCTTTTCAGGAAGTATGAAGAAGAACGGTCCTTCTTTTCCCACCCCTTCATTTTACCAGAGTGGCTCCAAGATGCTCGTTGGGAATGGCTGCAAGGCCCCAAAACTTTCTTACATAATCCAACAATTGCAACACCACTCTCCAACTTCTCCAGGGCAATATTGGCACAATGAAGAGATTCACTACAAAGGTTGTTAGTATTTAAGCACATAGTCACAACTTAAATCCACGATGCTTTCTAAGCTTCATGCTTCACCCATAATTGAGCATTCAGGGTTTACCAAAACCTATGAATGGGTCAAACGTTTTTTTTTCTAGGATAGTATGAAACAATATGTTCACACCTTTTTGGTTGAATGTGATGCATATCAATGCAACAAGGGAGAAATGATCAAATCTATAGGCACACTCGAACCACCTCTAATTTCGCTTGCTATTTGAATGGATATTTCTATGGATTTCATTGTTGGCTTACCTAAATCAGGAAATAAGTCAGACATTATGGTGGTAGTTGATTACCTTTCCAAATGTTTTCATTTATATGCTCTTCAACACCCATTCACCACCTCCAAAGTGGCTCAATTTTTCATGGATAATATCTTCAAACTTCATGGCATGCCTCATTCTATTGTCTTTGATCAAGATCCCACTTTCACCAACAATTTTTGGAAAGAATTGTTTAGGCTTCAGGGAAGCCAATTGCATCTCATCACTACCTATCATACCCAAACTAATGGCTAAATTGAATTTTTCAACAATGTTTGGAAACATATTTTCGGTGTTTTTCATCTGACAAAAAAAATAAGTGGGCTCAGTGGTTGCCCCTAGTTGAATGGTGGTACAACACATATTATCATATAGTTACTTGCATGACTCCTTTTGAAGCAGACTACAAATATAATCCACTATTGATTCTCTCATACATGCCAGGTGTCGCGAAGGTTTAGGAGGTTGAAAAAAATATTACAATCTGAGAGGCCATTCTCCGTGCCCTCAAAGAAAATTTGGTCATGGCTCAGAATTGCATGAAGAAACAAGAAGATCAGGGTCATTCTAAATGTCAATTTGTTGAAGCAAACTAGGTGTTTCTACATGCATTTAATAAACGACACCCTTACCTAATATGAAGACACTTCAAAGTAAAAAAACGTCATTGATTAAGTCATGATCGTTGATCTCAAGGGAAAGTGAAGTGTCACTCAAGGGAGACCAAGGGTTGGAGGAGTTACACATTGGAAATGCATAAAGACAACACTTGAGGGAGAGAGTGAAGGTGAAGAGTCACACATCCTAAGAGAGATTAAGCTTGGAGGAAAGAGGGTAGCAGCAAGGAGGATAGGCATGCATCCCTAGGTAAATTTCAGCATTTAGATCAGTTCGTACAATGCATATTTGTGAAGGTCGTACAACATTTAATGTTAGTCATACAACAAGAGGGAGGAAAAAAAATCAAGGCAGCCATTCATGGGTATTTTGGCATGATTTCCAAAGCACCTTGATGTGAGAAATATGTATAGCAGAGGTTTGTGCAGAACAACAGTTCTTAGGCACCATTTTCAAGGAAAATTTAGAGTTGGTGCTAACTGTATTGGGATGTACAGTAGAAGCATGGTTTTCAAGGCAGATTTTGGCACTATTTTAGAGAAGATTATTGTGCAAGGATGCTTAGATAAGTTATGTATTTAATGCTAATATTAATGTTTTTGTAAACTTAGAAATATTTCCTAAAGATCAATAAGACGAATCTCCTTTAACTGGTTTTCCCAAGTTGGGTTTTTGTAAGGGTGTTGCCTAGAAATTTTTGGTGTCAAATGTGTGATGAATGTGTTGTCTATTTTTCATTTTTCCACTGCTATATTTTTCATATTTCTTAGTCTTGTATTTTAGCTCATAGTTCCAATTGCATGAAGGTGATTTTCTTTCTTTATTGGTGAATATCTATTGGAGAATGAAATATGTTATGGACTAAGCATTTTGAAGTTTTATTTCTACATGGTATCAGAGCTAGGGCTCTGAATTCAATTGGGAAACCTTGACACTAGGACAACAATGACTTGCTGGACAATTTTCTTGGAAGAACTATAGGAAAGAAAGGTTCTTTGTCAGTTGGAAAAAGATGACTTCTTGCATCAGATTTGAAGATAGGTTGGAGGGGATATCCAATTACTTGCAGCGAAAGGTAAGAATCACAAGTGTTCTCAAGGAGAAAAATTTATGGGCGTTTGCAAATACCATCATGCTAGTACCTGCATCATATCCCATTTCTCTGGACGTTCATGAAGTGAAGGATGCAAAGGCTTAGAGAATCATTTTCGATGGAGTCGGAGACCACCTTGTTCCAAATTTGGATGGGAAGAAAACAACCAAGGACATGTGGGATACACTGAAGAATTTCTATGAGGAAAAGAATGAGAACCGGAAAATGGCTCTCCGAGATAAGCTCCATAGTACTAGGATGGCCAAGGGAGAGAGTGTGGCCTCCTACCTCACCAAAGTTGCACATGTGAAGGATGAGTTGGCAATTGTTAGAGGAGTTATTCCAGACTCAAATTTGGTGTGTATAGACCTCAAAGGATTCACCAAGGAGTGGGAGGTTTTCGTCATGTGTGTGGTGGGGAGAGAGAAGCTCAATGACTAGAGAATATTGTGGAATGAATTTACATAGGAGGAGAACTAGGAGGGGTCTCAAGAGAAGGCAGTGGATGTTTCAGACGAGAAGGATGTTTCTCTTGTGGAAAAGAGAAAGGAGAAGAAAAAAGACATGGGAAAAGTGAAATGTTTTTCATGTCATAAGATTGGCCACTACGTTAGTCATGTTGTATTATTGAGAGGGGGGGTGAATCAGTAATAGAGAAATTTAATCCTTTTTAACCATAATATGTAAGTGTTATACTTATTTATGATCAATGTAGCATAATACTTCCAACAAGTTGTCTATACTTGGTTGCATCCTCAAATTCATTCCCTTCTTTTGATGTGAGTTTCAAATTCTGCTCCATTGGAGTAGAAATTGGATTGCACACAACCATGCCAAAAATTTTCAACAATTCTCTAATGTACTTCTTCTGGGATATGAATAGGTACTTTGGATTTTGAATCACTTCAATTCCCAAAGAGTAGTGAAGATGTCCCAAATATGTCATCTCAAATCCTTTCTTCAACTCTTTCTTTATGGATGCAATGTAGTTCTCATTGTTCCCTATTATCAACATATCATCTACACATACTACAAGATATACAACATTTTTTCCAACTTTCTTGACAAACAAAGTTGGATCGTCAAGATTGAAATTCTTGAAATTTAATTTTAGAATATGCTTGGTTAATTTTTCATACCATGCTTGTGGTGTTTGTTTCAATCCATATAAGTATTTGATGAGCTTGCATACCTTATGTTCTTATCCCTTCACAAAAAATCTTTTTGATTGAGACATGGACACATTATATTTCAAGTCTCCATTCAAAAAAGAAGTCTTCACATCCATTTGATGAATTTTCCATCCATTTTGTGTTCCCATGGAAAATAGAGTGTGGATGGTATCCCATTTTTCTACGGGGGAAAAAATATCCTCATACATTTTTCTACGGGGAAAAAAGTCTACTCATAATAAACACCTTATGTTCAAATCCTTTTTCCACAAGCTTCAATTTGTTCTTTTCAAGTAAGCCATATGATCTATAATTTTTCTTGAATACCCACTTGCAACCAATTGGTTTGGTTCCAAATGGATGATCCAATTAAGATCCATGTCCCATTCTCAATGAGAGCATCATATTCCTTTGCATGGATTCTTCGATTCATCATGAGAATTAGATTCTTTAAATCAAGTTGGTTTAAGGTTACTAGAAAAATTCAACTCACAATCATATGAAACATCCATATCATTTACATCATCCTCGGGAGTTTAATCTTTATCTACATTATGTCCATCTTGTTTTGCAGACAATCTGGTTCCTTTTTTACTGATCTCATCGAGATGAACAATTTCAAGTGTTTTAGTGAGCCATTTTACTGGACCTTTCTAAGATGGTTATCTAGGTTTTCCAGCTAATTGAGATGGTTTTGAGTTATCAAGCTTCCCAAATTTTCAAGCGTTGATCACATCATCCAAATGAATTTCAGGTTTCAATGAAGTGGCTAGAACTTCTTCATAAGGGGGATATGGTGATTCAAAAGGAGATTCCATATATTTATCCAAGATAGGGATCCCCCTTCAATATGTGGAATATCATCATCAAATCATGATATATATTTCTTCTTTACAAGAGTGAAATTGTCCAGATGATCAAGTTGCCTCTAAAACCCTCTCAACAATTTCATCTTTCTTGGTGGATTCAAGAAATATCACATCTCTAGAAAGGATGAATTTATTGTTTGTATCATCGTAAAGACGGTGCATGTTGGTGGTATTGGATTACCCCAAGAAGATGCAATTTTGACTCCTCACATCAAGTTTGCTTCTTTTCTCCTTAGGAATCAAGGAATAGCAGGTATAACCAAAGACCCTGAGATGCCTCACTGAGGAATGTGTCCATACCACATTTAATAATAATTCATTTTTTTAAGATCATTAGAGGGAAACATGTTTTTCATATAAACTACACATAGAACTGCATCATCCTAAAATGTCGATTTAACATTCTTTAAAAACATCATGGAACTAACCATATTTAGAAGTGTCTTGTTCATTCGTTCATCCACACCATTTTGTTGAGGATTGTATGGAACTATTGTTTGATGTTTTATCCCATGTTGGTGAAGGTACCTTTCAAATTCATTGTAAGTATATTCTCTTCCATTATCGGTGCAAAGAGAGGCAATAAGAGACTCAACTTTATTTTGAATCCATACATGAAAATTTTTAAATGTTTCAAAAGCTTGTGATTTATATTTCAATAAATACACCAATACATTTTGTTGTAATCCTCAATAAAAGTCATGATATATTTGTTTCCATTTGCAAAAGGAATATGCATAGGGTCAGACAAATCATAATGAATCAATTCAAGTTTTGTACATGCTCAAGAAGTGGAATCATGAAAGGGTTGCTTTTTGTGTTTTCCAAGGATACAAGCATCACATTGCTTCAATTTCTTAGGAATAGTAGGCAAACTAGAAACACCATTCTTTCTCAACAAACAAAGATTGTCATAATTAATATGACCAACTCTAACTGCCATAAACTACTAGATGGAATTATACCTAAGTCATGATGAGAGAGGCATGCAATAGTGTGTGTATGAGAATATGTCCCATTCAACATCAAAAATCTTCCATCTTCCATTCCAGTATTGACAACCATGTTTTCAGAATCCTTCCTTATCTCAACTTTGCCACCGATCATATGAACAAATGTTCCTTGTTATCTGATGTGCACAAGGGAAAACAAGTTTCTTTGCAGCTCTGGAAGATAGAGTACATTGTGCAGAAGAAAATCACGGAGTCCAGAAAACTTAAACCTAATGGTGCCCATTCTCGAAGATTTGAGACTCGATCTGTATGCAAAGTACACTACGCCAACTACATTTTCATCGAAGTCTTCGAAGAAATATCTTTGAAACATCATGTGAGAGGTTGCGCCTATGTCAAAAAGACATGCATATCCCCAAGAATCAAATGAACTATTAAACAGATATTCAACTACTCATATATTGCAATGGGAAACAACATAATGAACAGGTGCTTTACATTTTTCTAGTATTAGAGTTCTATATTATCTCTGACTCTATCTTTATTTTTTGATCTTCTCCCATGAAACTCTATAGTCGGTGGCTTCATGTGACCCATTCATTCTGCAATGGGTACAATGAAGGTAAATTTTTTTAATGGGATTATGTCAATCCCCCTACCTCTGAGCTTCTTTCTGCATCCTTTCATTTCTTACTTGATAGCAAGAAATATGCTCAAGTATTTACAAACAAATATCTTTATCTCTAATTTTTCTCCCATCTCAAAGCAGTCCAGAATACTCGAAAAAAATGTCAAGATTATTCCATTTTCCATGTTTCTTCTCATGCTTTCTCTTCCCTTGGGTTTTCATAAACTAAAATTCTCAAAAGGAAAAAATGCGTCAATATGAACTTCGAAACCGTTCGTAAAAGTGGAAATGTGTGTCAACTCTTCATTTGATAGTGAAATAACTTTGTATCAAAGCCAAATATGGAATAGTACCTTGGCGGATTATGTAGAGTTGGATTTTGAGATCGTGTTCTCTCTTATAAAGGGAAAAATAGGACACCCAGGACCTTCCTACTTCACTTGCACAGTGCCTTGAAGACAAAGCCACTCTGGTCCACTAGAAGTTGCAACCACGCCGATGGTGAAAACTTAAATTTGAGCGTGAGGTACACTAGACGTGTGACAAATGGTCAACTAATCCCTAACAATGATGGGTGAGGGTTTGCATCCATATTCAATTCCTTGCCAAGAACAATATAACCCATATATCACTATCCAATGATCTCAAAATCATGGCCACAAACTCAAATTCATGGGCTCAAAATCACAAGTGTAATCTCTAGTGTGCCACAAGAGGAACACAAAATCGTTGCAAAAGATGTGGGGTTTGACATTGGGTTCACAAGTAATAAGAGGAACATATACAAAGTGCACACATAAATCATGTGATGAAAGCTAGACAGTGAACTAGAGTGAGGTCAAGATAAACTAAGGTTATTGTCTAGAATTGTTTAGGTTTATGGTAAGCGATTTAGGTCATCTATGTCTATTAGTATTTGTAGAGTGCAGGAAAATTTCTTTAGAGACAGCAAACTGGTGAGAAAGGAAATAGAACCAACATAGTGAACCAACTTTCTTCTTATCAATGGAATGGAGAGGACGTTGAGGGACGTCAAGAATAATACTGAAGCTAGTGTAGGGTTGTGTTGAGGGCATGAACTAACTCTAAACTCACGTGAAATGTTTGTTCGCCAAGTTAGTTCGTGAGATTACAATTCGTTAGGGTTTGGTAAACGTGAGAGTGTTACCAGAAGCTCAACGTACAAAGGAGATGGAGAGGTATCTTAGGGTAAGATGCAAAGAATAAACCAAAGTTGAGAGGGCAGAGAGATAGGTAGGAAAAGAGAGGCATTTTTTGCATGCTAGGAGAAGGAAACACTAAGGGAAATAATTATGGAGTTAACCGTGATTTGATACTACTATCGAACACACATTTTAGATAAGCGTGTAATACACATTTTATTAATCGATATGATACACATATATACACATTCTGATGACCTTTGGATTCATATTCCAAGGTCTCTTGGACTCTTTGTAAGGATAGGATTGGGAAGAAAAGTAACTTGAATTTGATGTGCTTTGAATTAGAATCATGGGTTATTAAATACAACAATAAATGACTCTTGGTCTTCCATAACTAAAGACATTTCCTATCACCTACAACTTTTCATATTTACAATATTGTTACAACACAACCACAAAGGATTACATGTCCAACAAAATATAATCATGATTATATATGTGTTAAATGAAATGGAAAGTGATTGTTCGTGTGCATTGATCACATTGGAAATATTAATAATATTTCAATATAAATATAAACAAGATTATATATTTGTTAGGTTAAATAGAAAGTTGTTGTGTTCTTCTTGTGCACTAATTACATTGAAAATATCCAGTAATACAATACAAAGGAATATATATTTAAAAATCAAATTTGATCATATATATTTAATAATTACATCAACATTACCATTTATATGGTGCCCTTCAAAAAAATGGTGTAAGGGGAACTTTGATCATACATATTGAATATTTACATCAACATTCCATTTCTATTCTATCCTTGAAGAAAATGGGGTAAGGGATCCACCTCATGAGAATTCATGGAGAAACATATTATTGGTTTCTAATTGATAAAAATAAATTCCCTCTAAACGCCAATTCCAACGAGATGGGATTGCTCTTGGATTTCAAAGACAGCATGGGGAAATTTTCATTATTTTGTTACTCATATTGAAATAGCTATCAAATCTACATATTAGCCAAAGGGTGGAGTTGATTCGTGAATTATATGAAATCAACTGACTTGATTTGCAAATAATTTAAACGTAAATTGTCTTAACTTAAAGTATAAAAAGGGGAATCGACTAAAAATAGGGGATATCTATTAAAAATAGGGGTTTTTTTTGGGAAATATATATTGGGAGGGGGCTTCATTAAAACAATTTTGGGAAGTCTTTTTAAATATCTAGTGAAATTAGGTGTATTCTTTAATATCCCATGAATGTAGGTGTTATGTCATAGGTTCACTAAGTGGATACCTCGTGCTTTACATCAGTTGGAGACATGGGTCGTTTCTTATAGAAAGTTTTTCCTCATCCCATGCAACTTTCTTAGAGGGCTTTTCCATTTCCCTATGCAGATTTGAAGTCCCTTGTTGTGCCTTCCAGAGAAAAAAAATCATATTTTTCCACATATACATGCCCTACCAGTTAAACAACATGCGTATACGGAATTTGCACCATTACAACTTGCGTACATCATTTTTTGTGCCCAAAATTAAAAATTGTGTCGGGTTTCCATATCACGTCACAAGATCCATGATCCTTGACCTTCCATATACTGGAAACGTTCTCACTCATCCCTTTAGTTCCATTTGAAGGATATCAATTGGGCCATATCCAAACCATGGAAGGGAGAGAATTCAACTTTTGAGAGAAAATATACTCTGGAGAAATTTCGCTTCATATTGAGTTTGCATCCCTTTATCCTTGAAAGTATGAACACATTATCCAGCCCCGAAACTCTTCCTTATTTGATAAAGAACCTCATTGTCTCCATTATATGATTTTTCCTTTGGTGGAGGATTGAAGTGGCAGAGGCCCAGCTGGAGGGACTTAGTTTCTCGGTTTCGATGGGTGTCGACACAAAAGTTTGTCACTTATACACTTATGTTGAGCATTTTTAATAGAAATACTCTTTTCTCGTCCAATTGATATCTTGCAAATATTTGAATTGTTATTCCATGGGTGTATTTGTTATGAATGTTAATGTATTATGCTATTTTATATGTTAACATTATATATTATCACCATATGCTTGCATATCTTGGTTGTTGAGGACAAGTTGCAAGTATAAAGATTTGAGTTACGTGCTCAACGGTGGTATTCATCGAACATCTGAACGAGGTAGGCTCTTGATCTTGTCTTTTTGTCATTTCTTTTATATAGCATACTTTGGGTTAGATTTGATTTATGCATGTCATTCTGTCTGTTTTGGTTTACCCCATGCCATAGAGTGATTTTCCTCGTAACAGAATTGGCGACCATATTAGGGATTGATCTTCTGTTTTGGGGTTTTAAGTGTTTTTCTCCTTGAATTGTTCTCTATTATCCTGAGTTTCCTTGTCGCCTAATTGCTTGACAACCTATTTTTACTTTCCATTTGAATTTTCTTGGCTTAATCCTTTCCCTAGCAATGTTTTACTAAATACACGTGGGTTTTCCCTTGACAGATGCGTACATACGTGAGTTATCCTTCTATATAACGTACACGTACATACGCATACGTACGACTGAGTTTGGTGTTGGCTGGGGGAGTTTTGATGGTTTTTGAGTCTTCTTGGGTCTCTGTCCTAACTATTGAGTGCTTGCAGAGTGATAAGAAAACTTCTTATTGTTGAATTTCCAGGTAGTATTCTTTCTTATCATCTTTTTCATTAGTTTTCCTTGCATCTTGGTCTGAGTGTTTGCTTGCTTCTTGGTATCTTGCTTGGCTTGTCTCTTTTTTATTGTAGTAGGATACATGTATCAAGATTTTATTCAGTCTTTACATTTTTTTTCTTTATATTGAAAATACAAAAAAAAATTACTCATTTTGCATTATGACATTTGCTCTTTCGGTTATTTAGTATTGATCTTGACATATATGGAAGGATTGCATCTTATTGAAATTGTAGAATTGCATTGAAAGTTGGATTTGAAAAGCTTACTGTATTTTGAGAATTTTAAATTAGGACTTAACACTATGTTCATATTCATTTCTTTTATATGATGAGTCATAATATCATCAGTTTCATGACCACGTCTCTTAAGTAAACAAATCCATTAAAAGGAACGTTGATTAATTAAAATTGATTAGAAACGATTTTATTTTTCAGAGTACACAAACAACCATAGGATATAGGGCCTTGGAATATGATTTTGTGAGTAAAATTCTCCAAGGATATTAACTTGAACATATGTATCTGACCAGGGAGTGGAAAAATCCATTGTGTAATTAGTGACGTCAGGATTCTTCGCTCACACCGAAGTTAAGCATGATGTTGTGTGAAGTTGGTTGCATAGATATCCCTCTAATACCTTCTTCGCATCAGATATATTTCTGGGTATCTATTCATATTTGGGGGTCTTTCTAGTACCTTTACCTCCGTGAGAGGCTATGATTTCAAGATTTCGGGCTTTGTTACCCTACCCATATGGTGGACCTGACTTACGACTGTTCACCTGCGCATTGGTTATATCATGGTGGCTTTAGTTGTTTGACATAGGTAGCCACATAGGTTACTTGCAGGGGTTATTCTGCAGGTACCCTGATTCAGATAAGGGTCGAACAACACACAACCTTTATGGAGGATTACCTCTCCAGGGGGATCTGACTGACTGCGTTGTTAAGCCCACAAGGGACCTTATAAATTATTATGATACCTCCAATATTTTTAAGGGAGCCGCAGGGCCCTCTTGGGTGAGGCATGCCTACTCTAGTGAGGGAGGCCCCTTTTCAGCCACTGTATCTTGTTTGTTTAAATTGGCCTTTTTTTCTTTACTTTGGTGTGCTTTTTGATCATTAATTGGCCTTAGTATTTTGTATTCTGTTGTGAGTTCTCATTTCTATGGTTAGTGGAGCCCCCTTGACTCCCTCGGTTAGCGCTACCCATCCATGGTCTTTTCTCAGTCCATGGGGACAAATCCTTTTGTATTTCCAAGTGGTACATCGAATCGTAGTACTCAACCAATACCTTGGGCCTCTAATCCTTTCTCTTTTGGTAAGCTAGACATGACTTCACACTTGTCATTCTTGGGTGCATCTTCTTATGTGAATCCTATTTTTGGGTCTGGGGGCATGATACCTCCTTTTTATCCCTTTTCATTTGGTGGGGGTCATATCCCTCAAGAAAATCCCATGGTTGGATTTTGGAACCCTCCTTCCTCTGGACCCAATCCTAGCTTCATTTTTCCAGGAGAAAGTTCTCAAATGGGAGGTATTTCTACTTATTACATCCTGCCCATCTATCCTTCTTCCATTATGTCAGTTCCTATGAATTATTTTCTCATGGTGTACCTCCTTCTGTCCTCTTTTGTTTCATCCGGGGGGAGTTAGTTTTATAGTATGGGAAACCCCTTTCACGGAGTTCCTTCATCTGGAGGAAACATATATCCTCACCTGAGTAACTCTTTTCATGTCACTTTCTCTTCACAAGAAGCTTCCTCGGTGACAGTGCCCTTACAACCCTTTATGAATCAGTTTGGAGGAGGATAGCATCCTACTGGACAGTGCCATGGTGTATACTAGAACCCTTCTTGGACTACAATTTTATGAATCAGTTTGGAGGAGGATAGCATCTTACTAGACAGTGCCATGGTGTATACTAGAACCCTTCTTGGACTACAATATTTCAAAATCAGTCTTTCCCATAACCTTGGTCTCAAATGCTACAACCAGTCGTTGCAAGTCATGTTGGAAGCACAACTACAATCATTGCGAGTAATAATTTAATTATATTAGCAACCTCTATTAGTCATGTTGGAGATAGGTCATCAACCTCTACAATTCATGTTTAAGACTAGCAGCCAGTTGTTGGATGTCATGTTGGGGGCACAACTATAGTCATTGTTAGTCACACTGCACAAACATCACCAACCTTTTTAAGTCATGTTGGAGATGAGCTACTAGCCCCTGCAAGTCATGCTGGGAGCATGTCACCGACCACTGCAAGTCATGTTGGGGGAATTGATACAATTTAGAAGCCTAGACATATAGGACGTAAGCTCGAGTTCCTGTGTATACTTTTCAAAGGAGGTCACCTAACTCGTCTTTTTCCTGTTATTGTAGTGGTAAAAGAAGTGCAGTCCTTGTCTGATGACCCTTCGGGTTATGAGTCGTCTTCGGTTTCCCAACATTCTAATCCTTCTTTGGTTGATACAACATTCATGTTGATGCAATCTTCATCTAACACCATTGTTCTTTTGGGGGGTGATGCGTCTCTTGACCATGTTGTCTCACATCTTATTCAACCAATGGTTAAAGAAGTGGTCATGTCGATGCAATCTTCAGCTGATCCCACTCTTCTCTTGGAGAGTGACAAGTCTAAGGAAGTGAAATTGTCAATGCAATATTCGGTCAATCCCACTCTCCTTTTGGGGAGTGATGCATATTTCGACCATGTCCTTAGCATTTCTAGTCCTATACCTTCTGAACAAGGGAGTATTCCACTCTCGCTAAGTACACTTCCCCCAAGTCCTAGGATGGTTTACTTTGATTTGAATGATCTTGTAGAGCCTCTAATTCCTTCTCTGTAAGGATCCTCTGCAAGTATTTTATCCTCCTCAACTTGGAAAGTTTTGGTTTCTCCCAAGCTTGTGTTAGCTACCTGTGAGTTGCTAAATTTCGACAGAAGTCTTGCATGGGAGCCTTGGCCTCCCCCATGATATGATGCTTAGAACAACACCCCCGAGTCTTGTTTATTCTCTTTTCCGACTCTCTTAAAAAGAGAAAAGTTTGTTGAGTGAAATTGTCTCTTTCACACTCGTTAAATGGATTTGAAAGGATGTCTATTTGGTGTAATTTTAACCTTTTTTCAGACCAAGTAGACTAATTTAGAAAAATGAATACTCTAGTCAACATTGGCTAGAAGATTTCTCCTGGGTATTGTTTTATACTTTTTTGGTCTTAGGGGACTAAATCTACGAAAAGGGACATTCTTTGGAGTTAATTTGTAATTGCATTCCATTATCTTACTTGTAGTATTGAGCCTATTTATGGTTCCTGCTTTCTCCTTATAATCCTATTACCTCAGCAATTTGCATCACTAGCCAAGTAGAGCCTCGTTTATAACCTTTGCAGCTTGACACCCTGTACCCGAAGAGGAAACATTCCCCCAAGTGTCCATGCTCTGCATGCACTTCCTTGCATTGAGCATAGGTATGTTCCACTGTTTGGAGCTAGTTTCTTACTCGCGACACTTGTTTCCTATCTTGTATCATAGCAGTCATTTGCCTATGAAAAAATAAAAAAAGATGGGCAGGAAAAGAATAGTATCTCATATTGGCAGTAGTCATGTCACCTTTGAACAAAGTGCAAAAATTTAAGTCAATTATCATCCAAAGTTTGGGTTTAGTATGAAATTAGGAAGTTGATCTCATTACTTATAATTTACTCCTTCGACTGGTTATTCTTCCAATCCCTATGGAGAGTTCATTGATGCCTCCTACATCATTAAGATTTATCATCAAGTCTATGTTGTCTGAGTTATGAATATGTCACATGTTCTTGTTCAAAGGAAGTTTATAATCATGTGTCGATCATTTCTCAAAACTCTTGAAATTGCATGTCGACCATACTCTCAGTGTGTCTCAGAATCACATGAAGTTGTAGTCGTATCATGCACCCTGGTCCTACTTTCATTATGGATAGGTAACCTTGAAGCCAGTAGTCATCATATCCTCATTGGTTGCTAATTGGGGGGTTTCCCTTGTGTTCGACGATAATAAATCTATTCACACATTGGGGTTCGTGAAGTGCCTTGTATTCCATTAGCCTTATTGGTGGTTTCATATCCTTTGTCGACAATTTTCCTTATTGGCTACTATTAAAAGGGTCTCTTTCATGCACTACTTGCATTTGGTGCATGCGAGAGATGCACAGGGTCGTTGTTTCATGAACATCCTATTCATCTGAGTTCCTCCAAATCATCAAGCTACTTCTTTGTACCTCATGTTGACTGATGAGATATGCCTTAATTGTCTCCTTTCAGCGGGTCTCCTTCCATCGACTTCAGCTCATCTATTATGGAAATGAGACCTAGAGTCCTATGAGTACCTAGAGGCTTGTATTCATTAGTGGTAGGTTCTCCCTCCATCGACAATTGGGAAAACATCAATGGATTCTTCAAGTGTTCGACCTCAACATCCGTATTCACACTTGTAAGAATATACTTAGTGCCTTGATACCTACTTTCATTATTGGTAGGTTGTCTCGTGTTTGTTAACAGTATCCATTAATGACCAGTAATCAAACAAAGTCTCATTTTGTTCGACTTCAACCCCTTTATTCACATGATGTAGACTTGCACCTTTGGCAGATTGTGTAGAAGACATTCAGTTTATAGTACCATCTTTCCTGATTTGTTACTCTCGTTCATTGGACCAGTACCTATATGACTTCAGTGATCATGGGAGATCAGATTGTACTCCATTGTATACATATATCTTCAAATTGATTTTGAGACTGGTTTTGTCACACACCCACTATGGCATAGTAAATTTTTCACCTTTTCTCGAGGGACAGAATCCCCGAAATCCTACGAGGCTTAGCACAAGCTAGCTCTCCCCTTTTTCAACCTCCATGTGATTGTTGATCATGATCATAGGCCAAACAACTAGGCACCTTTTTTCATTTTGCAACTCAGTGATATAAGAGAGTCGATTCTTTTAGCTCTGCAAACCCCGAAATGTCAAAATGCCGAAGAGGCTTCAATCAACAATTAGCCCCCTGGGCTATGCCTTGGTCTATATGACCACTTCTCACAAGACCGCAGTCTTATTCCCTTCGGTACTTATCAATACGAGAGCCTGACCTCTTGTCAATGGGACTCCCGGATTCCCAATTTTCGATTTCCCGACGTGGACTTTGTCACATTAGCCCTCTTATCTATACCCTGATCCAGGTGACCACTCCTCATAAGACCTCCATCCTATTTCTTTCGGGATTTATGAATACAAGAGCCCGACCTTTTGTCAACAGGACTCCCAAATTCCTGATTTCCGAAATCCTGATGGACTCTTCCTTTCGGGATTTTCCCAAAATCCTGGATTGCTGCCACGTGTCCTCCCTCAGATGGATGGTCCTCATCATTTCATAATTTCGCGACTTGCGACCCCCAATGACACAAATCCTCTGTCAACTCGAATCCCCAATATTCGAAATACCGATGGAATCTTGATCTCTGCCACTTGTCCTACACAGATGGATGGTCCAGATTGTTTCATGACTTCCATCAGGGAGTGTCCCGATCACTTGTCCTTGAGACCTCTGAAATCCCGAAGTCCGAATCCCCGAAATGGGAAATCTCAATTTACATATCCTCCCTAGATCGGACGGTCCAGAACTATTTCTGGACTTCCACCATGGAGTGTCCCGATCTCCTGTCCTCAAGACATTCGAAATCCCGAAGTCTGAAATCCTAAGATGGGTGATCTCGCAACACGTGGCCTCCCTTAATCGGATGGTCCAGATCTATTTCGGGACTTCCACCATGGAGTGTCCCGATCTCTTGTCAACGAGACCTCCAAAGTGCCGAAGTCCGAGATCCCGATACGAACTCCTCTTTTGGGACTTTAAACCTCTGTTCACGAGGGCTTAACCGTCATTGATGCAGGAGCATCTCAAGTGAGCCAATGCAGAAGCAAAAGACATCTGGACAAGCGCCAACACAAATTTTGAAATTACCTTGAAATTGATGTGCCATCTTAAATAAGATAATTAAGAAGGAGCACCTTTGTATAATGTAAACGGACCTTGAGCAATTTGCTCTCGTCCTTTGTAGGTAGAAGGCATTTATGGTAGTTAATGCAAGTAGATAGAATTCAATTCTAGATTACACAGTTTTAGAGCACAAGAGGGAACTAGGATATAGACACCCTCATTATGTATTGTAACATAAGCATGCAAAATTATTGAGGAGAGCGTAGAAGAGAAGCAGAGAGTTGTGTAGCAGACTCCATGTACAGAAGTTCTGAATTAATACAAAGAAAGTTGTGATTCAGATTCATGGTGTTCATGTATTCTCTGTGTATGCATATTTGAATGTTATGGTCATGAATGTTTTACTCTTTCTGTGATGCAATTTCTTTTATGATATGTATGAAGGATTTCTTGTTGAATGTTTGAAATCTGAGAGGAAGGGGTAATGGAATGAGTTTCAATTGTTTCTCTATCTGAGCAAGAGTTCCTGCAAGGAGTGTAGTTGAAGTGTCCGCAAGGAGTGCGTTGACAAAAGGTTCATAGGTTTGTCTCTGAAAACTCAGGAGAGATAGCTTTTGTTCTCATTTTTGCAGAAGTGCAGACAGGCACAGGAGCCGTGCAAGGAGTGCACAGGCCAAGTGAAGTCTCAGGGTTGTGAACCTGAGTGAAGAATTTAGAGACTGCTGCTGCAGGAGTGCACCAGTCGAAGGTTTTCAACACTTGGAAGTGGTTGAAAATCTGTCGCAAGGACTGCGCGCAAGAAGTTCTAAAAGACTCGAAGTTGGAGAAAGTTCAGAAGGATCTGAAGTCTTCAAAATTCGTTGAAAGCATAGCGACGTCGAACCGCAGGAGGGCGATCTCTCAGAGGAAAGATGGATGGTCAGAGTTCTCGATAGAGAATCTGCGAAGTCCCGTGAGTCGTCAGATCTCACAGAGAAGCAGGGGAGTTACGACGAAATTATCGAAAGGTTCTAAGCTCAGGAGAAGTAGGACCATAGATCCAAGCCACAAGGGTCGTTGGATTTGCATGTATATAATTGTATCGGGTTTTTCGTGGGTGGAAGTCCCGTAAACCTTGCAACGGGAATCGCGATATCCCGAACCGCGAAATCCTGAAGGCCAAGAGAATAGCGTGGGACCATAGGAGTAAACAAGGCGGACAGGTGGCACACTACTTCGGAGTTTCGTGGAATGAAGTTTCGAAAATACTGCAATTGGATTCACGATATTGTGAAGTCCGAAGTGCCGATGAAGTGAAGTGGTGTTGAAAAGTCAAAGCTCGTGAGTGTATCGGAGTTTCAGCAACTCGGGATTCGGGAATCGTGGGGACAAGTTTCTCGACATCACGATCGCCGAAATCGCGATAAGGAAATTCCTGAAAAGGAGAGTGGAAATATCAGCGTTGAATGTTTTCAGGTTTCAGGGATTCAAGAGACCAACGCTTGACCACTGGATTTGCGAAGTTGCGAAGTCCGATCTCCCAAGTGCAAAGAGGGGATCCTGTGATAGTTTGTTGTGGGTACAGATTTCCTGATAGGGGAATAGAAGAGTCATTTTAGAGTTCTTCGGGCGAGTGGAAAAAGGAAAGATCCTATGTTGACATGGACCTTCCGACCTGTGGGTTGTGGAGGGAGCGTGCGTCGGCATCAAGTTTGGTATCAGAGCACAGAAAGGTTCTTTGCTTTTTGTAGGAGAGAAGAAAGAGAATTCACCATGCCGCCAAGGAGAAGGGACAGACAAACACCTGATCCACCAGAAGATAGGGAAATGCCGAGAAGAAGAGGCAGGCAGATGACTGATCCAGCCATGGAGAGAGAGATGCGTGATCTACGAACTAGACTTGAAGACATGGAGACAACACAAAGACGTACAGTCAGTGTTGGGGATCTCAATGATTCCGAAAGTGAAGTTGAAGTTGAACGTGAAGAAGAAGTTGAAGCTAAAGATGCAACAATTGAACGCTTGATCAGAGCTATTGCAAGAATGGGTGCAAGAGTGAAGATGGATATTCCAGTTTACGAGGGAAATTTGGATGTAGAGGAACTTCTAGACTAGATTAGAGCTCTAGACACATACTTTGACTATGAAGATGTTGAAGAGGACAAGAAGGTCAAGCATGTTGTCACAAGATTAAAGGGACATGTAGCATTGTGGTGGTATGAACTACAAGCTGACAGACACTACAAGGGCAAGCAGAAGATCAAAAGCTGGGATAGAATGATCGCGAAGATGAAGGCGAAATTCATCCCCAGGGATTATGAAATTACTCTGTTCAGGAGGATGCAGAACTTGAGACAGAAGTTGATGACAGTGAAAGAATACACTGAAGAATTCTACAAGCTAAACATCAGGGCAGGTCATCGGGAGAGTGATGATGAAAAAGTTGCCAGATATCTGAATGGTCTGAGATATGACATTCAGGATGAGATGAGCATGGTAACCATCCGAACAGTGGAAGATGCTTATCATATGGCTCTGAAAGCGGAAGAGAAGATGAGCCGAAAGCAGGGTCAGAGAGGTCGAGGCAAAATTCATCCAAGAGGCAAATCAGTTGCCCAGGACAAATATCGGAAGCCCAAGGAGGACTGGAAGAAACCTCAGACTCGAACTGAGAGAGGTGGAAGTTCATAGTGAGGGAAGCATACTGAGCAGGGAGGAGATTATGCTGATAACAATACTTTTCCTTGTACCAAGAGTAGAGGAAGAGGAAGAGGTGGAGTAATAACATGCTTCACATGTGGAAAGAATGGGCACAAGTCTTACGAGTGTCCAAACAAAAAAAAGGAGAATGGAGAAGCTCACACCGCCGAAGCATAGAGGCGAGATGTTGAGGCAGAAGATGTTGAAGGCAGAAGATCGTTGATGATGTGAAAATCTCTTTTAACACCAGAGAAGGAGGTGGAGAGTTCAGAACAAAGAACAATACTTTTCCAGACTGCTTGCAAGACCAAGGACAGGGTATGCAAGGTCATTGTGGACAGTGGTAGCACAGATAATCTCATTTCTATAGAGATGGTAGAGAAGCTGGAGCTGGAGACGATTGATCATCCAAGCCCATACAGAATTTCGTGGCTACAAAAAGGACATCAGGTAACTGTCACTAAATAATGTGTAGTTGAATTTAAGATAGGAGGATATAATGATAAGATATTATGTGATGTCATTCCTATGGATGTTTGTCATCTATTTCTAGGTAGACCATGGCAATATGATAGGAATGTGATTCATGACGGGAGAATGAACACATACACCCTAGAGAAGAATGGGAGGACACACATGTTGCTTCCAATTAAGGATAAGGAGGTGAAAATGGAAGTAAGCAACATTATACTTCTCATGAGTGGGAAGGAACTTCTTACAGAGGTTAAGAAGAAGGAGGATTTGCAATTCATAGTGGTCAACAAACCAAAGATTGTTTTAACCAGCACAAGAGTGGATGATTTACTAGAAGAAGTTCAGGAACTAATGGAAGAGTTCGCTGACATAGTAGTGGACGAACTACCTCGTTCGTTGCCGCCGATCAGAAGTGTGAGTCATCATATTGATCTCATACCAGGAGCCAGTTTTCCAAATAAAGTCGTGTACAGATTAACGCTGCAAGAAAATGAAGAGGTCAAAAGACAAGTCCAAGAGTTGTTGGACAAAGGTTTGGTCAGAGAAAGCTTGAGTCCA
>SNQJ01S0058217.1:0-20259 GCA_010110895.2 Picea sitchensis
ACATGAGGTGTATAGTTGATGATGTTGGTACATCTTGATGAGTCATAGTTTATGTGTATTTGATGCATGATTGGTACATATTTTGTGCATGGTTGATACACTCATTGATGGTACAGGTTGAGGTACAAGTTGGTGCATGGTTGATGCACTTGTTTATAGTACAGGTTGATTACAGGTTGTTACAGGTTGGTTGTTTGGCGCAGGTTGATTGGTACAGGTTTACAACAGTATATCTCATAGTGATAATGGGACAGTGGTTCCATCATTCTACTTATATTTCAGGGCGGTTGGACGGGGCAAGGACAAGTGGTTGTAGCCACCTTCCGGTTATAGTCAGAGAACATAGGGGGTTGTAGCCTCCTTCTGGATGTAGCTAAAGAATCGGGGAGTTGGAGCTTCCCTCAGGTTGTAGCCTAAGAAACTAGGGGGTTGGAGCCTCCTTCCAGTTGCAACTAGAAAACAAAGGAAGTTGGAGCTTCCAATGAATGTAATTCTTAAAGACATATAAGAAAAATCATTTCGTGGTTTTCTCCCGCTTTGGGTTTCCACATAAAAACACAGGTGTACTGTGTATGTGTATGATTGCTCATTTATTCATTGTTTACTTACTCTAAAACTATTGGATGATAATGCTACATTGATATAACACTTGCATTTTATGGTTAAAAATGATTAGATTGCTCTATTATTGATTCACCCCCCACTCTCAGTAATTCAACAGAACAACAAATTGGAAGTGAATACTCCAGGTTTAATTGTTTTAATTATCATGCCTCTAACCTACATTTATAAGTTTGTTACACTACAAGTAGGTATTGTAGCTATGACAACAATCCTTAAATTGTTTTGATTATAGAGATGTACTCATTATTCTCCTCTAGGAGTTATTCTTGTTTTGTTTCCTTTTGTTTGTTTTCTTGTCCAGGCATATTAACAACAAAGGAAGATGTTTATCCTTCAGACTTCATAGGGAGTCACTTGACTCAGAGGGAGTCAAAACTATATGAGAAGGAGGAAGAATAGAACCATCATTGAGGCAACCAAAGCAATGATGCATGATCAGAGTCTTCCTATGATTTTGTGGGCATAAGCATGCATGAAAATAGTATATGTTCAGAACATGAGTCCTCGCCAGATTTTGAAGAACATAACACCCAAAGAAGCCTTCATCAGAGTGAAGCCTGAGATTGTACACTTCAGGATATTTGCGTGCCCAATATATTTTCATGTGCCCAAAGAGAAGATATCCAAGCTAGACCCTTCAGGGAGAAAGGGTACATTTGTGGGATACAATGAATCTTCGAAAGCATATCTACATCCTTGGTCAGAGACAGATTGAGCAGTCCAGAGGGAGATAGCCATTGATACGGTTGATCCAGTTGCTCCAGTTGATATTCCCAGAGACATTGTAGTAGGCCATAAAAGGCTTGTCTGTGCTTGACAAACTCAGCAAGAGGCAGAGGGACATGCAGCTCCTCAAGACACATTTCAAGAGAGAAAGAGACAAAAAAGTTTTCGAGCTATTCTTCAGCCATGAGCCACATTGTTGATGCAAATCCTTCTTGTCATGGAGAAACAACAGGTCAACAAGTATGGCAAGATGCCATGACAAAAGAGTATCAGCCCATTTTTAAGAATGATGTATGGGATATTGTTCTGAGATCAGAAAAGAAGTTTGTAGTGACTTCCAAGTGGATCTATATGATCAAGCATGCAACTGATGGAAGTGTCAAGAAATACAAAGCGATATTAGTAGCCAAAGGATTATCACAAGCAGAGGGAGTTGACTACGATGAGACATTTGATCTAGTAGCCCGATACACTTCCATCTATACTATCATCCATGAGATGGATGTAAAGACAACCTTTCTCAATGGTGAGATTGAGGAAGAAGTTTACATCAAGCATCCAGAGGGATTCGTGACATACGATGAGAAATCATGTGTACAGGTTGAAGAAAGCCCTGTACGAGAAGATGGATGAATTCTTGATGAGTTTGGATTTCAGTAAGAGTGTTGATGATCCAAACCTATATTATCATATTGTTGGTGATGAGTGCTTGATCTTGGTCCTGTATGTGGATGATTTATTCCTTACTGGTTTAGAAAGACTTATTGTTGGATGCAAGTGAGCATTGACTTATGTTTTTGAGACAAAGGATCTGGTTATGATGCACTACTTCTTGGGACTAGAAGTATAGCAAAGAACTGATGAGATTTTCCCGAGTCAAGGAAAATATACAGTGGATATATTGAAGAAGTTCGGTATGACAGAGTGCAAATCCATGCCTACACCGATGGTGATGGATTTAAAGAAAATGAATGATCGACAGTTGATTGGATCATTGATGTATCTGGTTAACATCAGACTTGATATATGTTATGCAATGTATGTTCTTAGTGAGTTCACGAGTCATTCGAGACAAACTCACTGGATAGCAATGAAGCATGTATTGAGATATCTATGAGGCACAATTAGATATGGCCTGAGATATGCCTCAAGTGTAGACTTGATCTTGCAGGGGTATAGCGATGCAAATTGGGTAGGGAGCGCAGTGGACTAGAAGAGCACATCTGGTTGTTGTTTTACCTTGGGGTCTACCATGGTTTCCTGGTGCAACAAGAAACAGAGATTTGTGGCCTTAAGTACCATAGAAGTAGAGTATATAGCATTGAGTGTGGCAGTCTGCGAATCAATGTGGCTTCGCTAGCTCCTGAAAGATTTATTTGATCATGATATGGATCCTACCATTATTCATTATGATAACTAGAGTTGTGTGAAGCTCTCTGAGAAACTTGTGTTTCACGATAAATCAAAACACATTGAGATAAAATATCATTATATCATAGACATGGTGCAGAGGAAAGCAGTATACATGCAGTACCTTCCTACACATGAGAAGATTGCAGATATCTTCACCAAACTGCTTGCCAAGATGAAGTTCGAGTACTTCCGTGAGAGACTTGGCTTGGTGGAGAATACCTCCCTAGCTGAGAGGGAGTGTTGATGATTACAACCAATACAAAGTTCGAGTACTTCCGTGAGAGACTTGTGCTAGTGGAGAATGCCTCCCTAGTTGAGAGGGAGTGTTGATGATTAGAGTTGTGTGAGACATCCTCCAGGACATAGATTGAGTGAGTCAGCATGTGAGAGAGCCCATGAGTTGGGTGTGTTGTTCCTCTATGAGACTGAGATGGAACGTTGTGTGCCCCTGTGTAGGGAAGATGCCCATGTGTTGTGTGTGTCGTTCTCTCTGAGACAGATATGGAATGTTGTGTGCCCTTGAGAAGGGAAGATGCCCATGAGATGGGTGTGTCATTTGAGATGAAATGATTTATACCCCTGCGAGGGGTAAAGGAGCCCATGTGATGGGTTTATTGTTCTCCTCTGTGTAGAGAGTTGAGACAATATGGTACTCCAGATGATTCTCCAGTGAGACTTAGTGAGATAGAGATCTGTTGAGTAGGACGTCCCTGTGGCTGAGCACAGGTGGACGTGATCCTAGTGGCTGAGCACTAGTGAGTATGTGTCCAGATGATTCTCCTGTGAGACACAATAAGATAGAGATCTGTTGAATTGGATGTCCATGTGGCTGAGCACAGGTGGACGTGCCCCTAGTGGTTGAGCACTAGTGGGTGTGTGAGATCCATTGCTATATTGTCTAAGAGTCAGATTTTCCTGTAACCCTAATTGTGATGTAAAGGGTATGGTTCAGGCCCACCATAAAGTGAAAGATAATTAATGTAAAAGATAATTAATATGACAATTATTAATTATATTCTGACTTATTGAGGTCGGCCATGTTGTGCCAATAGACACCACTTTTGATGTGTCTAGTCTGATATAAATAAAAGTGATTTCCCCATTGAGGAAACACAACACACATGTGATTTTGGAAATTTCAGCAAGTACTTATTCTAGGGCTGAAGTGCACACCTCTCTTGGGCGCTAGCCTTCTTGGTTTTGTGAGCACCCTTTTGTGTGATAGGTCTCTTTGCTATAGTGGGAAAACCCCCCTATGGAATACACTAAGGTTCTAAAGTGCAGGCATAACTAACCGTCTAAAGTCTCCTACACTTGACCACTATCCCGACAACAACTCACATTCATATATAAAGTACAAAGTATAGGGATACGGTAGTATTACCTTGAACTTCGCGTCTGGTGTCGATTCCAATGCGTTCGATCACTCGTCGACTGCAAATCTCCTCCCAAGGCTGACTTTCATTCACCAAAAGACAAACAAGAAACTATGAACAAGCATTCTATATATGGATTAATAGGTTAGATGTCATAACATAATGTAAATCAATCATACAGATTAAACACATCATATGGCGGGATGACAAAAGTACTTCTTTATATTAATATCATAATGTCACTTACAAAACAAGATCGGCGATTGCTCCTCGAACCCGGTCCTGGCTCCTCTTCACCAAGCTCCAACTGCTTCCACATATCCTTATTCTCTCACACTTCTCTCTAGAGAATAGGCATAGGTTTATGGATGAGGAAAAAGGGGCAAGAATGGGACATTCTGGCTCAAACTCACAATGTGGCTGCAAATTCTTGGGGCAAGGGGGGATTAGGAAATGGGCAAAGTTTCACTGCTTGCATGCTTCTCCCTAGAATGGGACCCCAACACCTTCTTTTATATGCCAAAAAGATAGTTATTTGGTTGGGTGACGGGCTATGGGCAGTCAATTGGTTAGGAAACTACCCAAAAGCATGTATTCCCTTGCAACTTTTTATTTTTTGCAACTTTTATGGGTATACGTGGGCTGTAATGGTGTAGCTAGCATACATACATGGGCAGTAGTGGTGCAACTAGTGTACATACGCGGGCAGTAGTGGTGCAGGGCGCGTACATCTGCAAAATTTTGGTTTTTAAGAACAGTTATTTAGTATTGGCTTGGAAAAAATAGTAAGTAAGATGGACTGCTGCTAGGTATGCATGTCTAGTGCAAATTAGGGTTACAACAGATGCCCCCTAATGTGTGAGGTCAGAAGAGCATCTGATGGCCGAAATACATTACAAATCTTTACCAACGTACGAAGTGAGTGAGCCCGAGACCAGAGTTCGGGAGGTGCCATCTACAAAATAACAATTGTCTAACCGAGGCGGGCATACCCATGCTCGGGATGAAATAAATCATGGTTGCCAATCAAATACATTGCAGGTCCATGTCATATAACTATATAAATTGTAGCCGCGAACAATACACAATGAATCTACATCTCAAAATCAAAAGATATACATGAATAATATTTATCTTCAAGAAGCAAACGACGCCTGATGGTTGGAGATGATGTCTTAAGAGCTCGAGAAACAACTTCAAGATATTCTAAACTCAGGTAGGAGTGTAATGTGAGTGTACATATTCACTACCCAGAGGTCTTCAACAGCTCGTCGGGGAACATACAAGAGGATCTCGGTGATCAGGGAGAGAACTTCATTGATTTTGAACAAAGATTTTGATTGGAATTTTGGGATGGTCAGGCATGAGGACAAGAGACAAACTGCAGAAGGGTCGACTCAAGTTGGGTAAAACTTCCCTTGGACAATAGCATGATGAAATATGAGACTCAGGCAAGATGATATTGACATAAGTTCACGATGCAGGAGGCAATGCAAACTCTCCATATGTTTGGAATAATAACCAAACGGACGAGGACACAACTCTATGTTACGAGAACAGCTCCCTAAGGTCATATTAAATCCCAGATCTTGACGAACAAACTGAAGGATGTGCTTTGTCCAAGGGCGACTCATTGTGCTGCCATACAAAGAAAATACTTTTCCCATCCTCTTTTGGGGGTATATTTGATTTGTTTGTCTTTTTCAATATTTTGAAAGCTTGAAAAAGAATAAAAGAATACTACGTTACAAAGGAGGAACGAGTGTCACAAACATACTAGTTCCAAGCGCAAGGAACACACCAATGCTTAGAGTAAGGAAACATGTGTAGGGAAAGGACACTCAGGAAAATTCCTCCATGGGTCAAGGTGTCAAGACGTAGAGGCAAAGTGCTACAAGGCTTGCGTAAGGCATGCTTCAAAGGTTCAGTTGAGAGCCACATGGAGCCGACATTAGGCCAAAGACACAGGAATGCAAATGCAATTAACAGGACACAATGATAACATCCTTCATTGTAATTTTAAATGAGCCTAGAGAAGGTAAGCTCAGTGGTTTTTCATTTTTAGAGAGTCTGAAAAACCGCAAAAGAAAACTCCACTAGGGTACCTTTTTCGAAGATAGTCTAGTTAGTTCAAAAAAGGGGTAAATTAGCACCGAAAATACGTCTATTCAAAACCATTTTAATGAGTGTGATAAAGACAAGATCACTCGGCAATCTTTTCAATTTTAAGGAGTTTGAAAAGAGATTAACTATGGACTCACTACCTTTTTCTAGATTTAGTCTCCTTAGCCCGAAAAAGGTGAAATTAACCGATGAGAACTCTCCTAGTGAGACAAAGCTCCCGAGGTGTACATTTTTCCTCGTTAATCTACATGCCAAAAAAAGGGATAAACTCATGCAAGTAGATGTTTTTCTGAACCAATTAACGAGTGTGAAAGAACAAGGTCACTCGATGATCTTTTCAATTTTAAGGAGTCTGAAAAGAGCTTAACTATGGACTTCGTAGAGGACGTTCTTCTGGACCAGTTTAACGAGTGTGAAGGAACAAGGTCACTCAACAATCTTTTCAATTTTAGGGAGTTTGAAAAGAGCTTAACTATGGACTCCTTGGGGGTTCCTTTTTCGTAAATTTAGTCCCTCGGGCCCGAAAAAGGGTTAAACTTTTACCCGAGAATACTCTTCTAGGGAACCGAAGTTCCTAGAGTATACCTTTGTTCGTACAATTGACCGTATGGACCGAAGAAGGGGTAAACTACCACCGGACAGACGTGCCTTCAAGTTTTATTTTGGTGAGCGTGAAGGACAACAAGATCGCTCGACAATCTTTTCATGTTTAGAGAGTTTGAAAAGGGCTTAAAAGAAGACTCGAGGGGGCTACGACTCATGTATGAAAATGTTTCAGGTAGAGCCCACTGCTAGGCTCCGACCAAGAGTCTCTTCGATAGTCAACTTGGAAAGTCTCCCAAAAGGGAATAAAACACAAACCACGGTGTAAATCCTCCCACGGTATAGAAAATATAGTCATGGCTTCAGGGATAGCTTCATCTGAAGGCAATTCAAAATCCAAGAAATCACGCAAATGAGAGTCGACAGTCCCAAAGGGTGAAGTAAACTGGCCATATTCCATATGATGATGGAAGCTCTGGCCAGGACTAGCGGAGTCTATCAACGAAGAATCAAAAGCACGAGGGCTTGAGGATCTACAAACAACGATATTAGACTTGGAAGGAGATTCAAGATCACATGGACCTAGAGGGCGAAGCAAGGGCTCCCATTCCCCCATTGGATAAACCAATGGATCCATTGCTGAGACCAAGTCTCGAGGAGGCAAACATGATTGCATAGGTTGTTGCTCAGAAGAAATTGAACACCGAGGATAAGATTCCACATAATTAACCCGTGGCAGGGTAGAGTCTACACGAACACTAGGAACATATAAAGGGGCAGCTTGAACTAACGTTGAATTAGGATGGTGATTATTAGATGTCAGTTGGTTGATAGTGACAATGCTTCCATTGTGAGGGAAATGCATCACCTGGAAGAGCGTAGACACCACAACGTTCATAGCATATACATAATCACGTCTGAGAAGCACATTAAAATCTAACGGGCCTTGCGCCACTATAACATCGACATGGACAATCTTCCCACCTAATGAGATAGGCAACTGAGGAAGAACCCCCAAATATTCACTAGGACGTCTGTCAAAAGCCAACAACTCATACGAAGCAGACACAAGCTCGGGAGATCCCAAGACTTTCCAAACCGAGGAGGATAAAATACTTGCAGAGGCTCCTTCATCCACAATACATCGATAAATGTTTGTTGAATTAACTTCAACCCTTATTTGAAAAGGTGCAGAAGAAGGAAGATGAGGCTTAGCAAGGTCATTCCAATCAAAGGAAACCATCCTAGGGCTTGGAGGGGGTGTGCTCGAAACAAGCAAAATGCCCCCTTGTTCTGAAAGTACCGAACTGGAAATGCTAAAAACATAGTCGATAGACACATCGCTCCCCAAGAGAAAAGTGGGATCAGCCGAAGATTGGATCGGCGTGACCACTTTTTCAACCAATGGATGAATAGGCTGCTAGACTACATGGTTTAAAGGAACCTCATCCCTTAAAAGAGGAGTGGGATCAATTGATGATTGCATCAACATGACCATTTTCTCAACCAATGGTTGAATAGGCTGCGAGACTACAAGGTCTAAGGGCACCTCACCCCTCAAAAGAGGAGTGGGATCAAACAATGACTGCATCGGCATGACCACTTTCTCAACCAATGGCTAAATAGACTGTGTGGAACCTCAGAAGACTTGGAATCAAAAGAGCTTACAGACAGGGACCACAATCTTTATACCTCTGGAATGCCAGGGCACAAATGAGTAAGGTGATCTCCCTTCCAAAGCTTACAAGGGAACTTAGGCTTATGTCCTATCTGTCTAGGTTTCTCAACAAAAACAATGCCCCTAACATGACTAGCAGTGGTTGGTTGCACATCTCCAACATGACTTGCAGAGATTGGTGATGGGTCGATAACATGACTTGCAAAGGCTACAAACCTATTGCCAGTGTGACTAGCAGTGACTAGACTTTTTCCCCCAACATGACTTGCGAAGGTCGGGTGCTTTCCCCCAGGATGACATGCAGAGGCTGGGTGCTGGTCTTCAACATGACTTGCAGAGGCTACAGACCTATTGCGAGTATGACTAGCAGTGACTAGACTTTTTCCCCCAACATGACTTGCGGAGGTCGGGTGCTTGCCCCCAGCATGACATGCAGAGGCTGGGTGCTGGTCTTCAACATGACTTGCAGATGTTGATGACCTATCTCCAACATGACTAGCATAGGTTGGTGACTTCTTATTCCTATTCTTGCTCTTTCTACTTCGATTAGACTTCCGGTTACTAGTAACTATACTTTCACTAGAGGCACGAGAAGGAGGAGGAGAAGACTTTGTCGATGAAGGAACATCAACATTATGCCCATGACATAAAGCGCTTAACTTGGAAGCGTCAAGAGCATTTGGGACATTTGGAATGGTACCCAACCAAACCGGTAATCCCACATTCAACCCAAGAATGTACAGAGTGGCCATCAAAGGGACACCAACGTTTCCGAGAAAAGGAAAAGCACAAGAATCCTCTTGCGAAGGGGTTCCTTAGTTTGTATCATCCAAAACTTTAGCCATGAAGATCTTATGCACAGGTTCAAGTCCATAAAAGTCTCATACACTGACTCTGGTGAACCAGTGTTATCAAAACAACGCCTATAAAGAGGCAGCTCCACGTTCCTAAGCGGAAGACCAAAAATTCCTCACGACCGACAAAGCGGGCGGTCTACCACCCTAGGGTAGAGATTGAAAGCAATGACTGAATAACTCACTATGGAAAACTAGGGAGCACAGAGCACACACTAGAAGCTCCTAAAGGAAAATCAAACAAGCGATTACCTAGTAGGAAGAACAGTTATGCCAGCCAACACTAGAGCAAATTACTGGTGCAAGTGCAACTCGAACACGGAAGTACCCTCCGGGTATACTCTGCAAAGCATGGCCCGACGTCTGCTCTAGGTACCACGGTATACCCCCGCAATCACCTTTGTAAGTCCCTAAAATAAAGGCAACTAGGTTGCCAACTCGTGAACAATTTACCAGGTGGGTACAGTGGACAGTCGGGTGGACCGCAATGAGCAGGGTATCAAGCCCGAAACCTTTCGAGGGTATCAAAAGCAAGTGTTCCGGAAGATGATTGCAGACCTCGAACGGATTTGAGACCCATGAAGCTCTGTGGCAAATGCGATCAATGGAATCCCAAGACAAGTCCTCTATATGCATTCCCCACTACACTTGGTTCAACTTTGGAGGGGTTATCTTCGCTACCTTTCCGCACACGACCTCGTGTTTAACCCTTGTGTTAGAGGGGGGTCCCGGATAACTTTCATGTTTACTGGACTTTAAAACTTTCTAACTCAGACTCCAATGTTTGATTTAACGACCTTGAAGAGTTTCCTCTCCAACCTAATTCAAGGCCCTAACCCTAAACTAGTTGGTTGACTCTACAAACAGAAAAAGTCTAGTTAATTTTAGATTAATCGTTCTTTTAAAAGCTTGATTTACTCAAAAGAGGTGGTAGTGCAACTGATGTTGTTAAGACTCTTGTGAAAAATGAAACTTATAAGAACACTAGCAAAGAAGGATTATCTTTCTCTTTTTCTTTTGAAATGCTTTTAAGATGAGAAGAAAACATAACACTATGCTAATTTCTTTTTCTTTTTCAAATAACAATGCAAAGCAAATGCCAAGAAAGAAAGAGACGTAACAAACTATTTTATTTTTATTTTTTTTCAATCAAAGCAGAAATAACAAAAGATTCTAAAAGAAACTGATGAATACACGATTCATGGCCCAGCCATGAGGGGGTTTTTTTTTTCAAAATGCGACTCATTTTTCTTAAAATTTCAAGCTAAAAATAAGTTAGAAAGGCGAGGGAACACAAGAAATATTTTTCTTAGAAAGACAAGCAAACTGACGTCAAACGTAGGCTTAAAGACTGTAACTACAGAGAGCAATACTAAATCAAGAAACCCCTGAGAATTCAGACTTCAATCAGGGAAGAGGATGACTGCCTCTTCTTAAGAAAAAGGCTTCCTGACGCAGGCATGCTACTGATACTTCAGCAGCCTGCATATGTATGTGGGCTGTCCGAAGATAGGGCGCATATGTACGTGTCTAGACCCACTGTAGACCGCGTACACCTCTGTGATTTCTCTAAAAATAAAAATTAACAGTCAAGCACAGGCAGGGAGTACTGGTATGGAAGACCAAAATCCCTTAAAGACACATAAACTTACTGAAACTCAAAAAACAGTAAATAAACCAATTTAAAATACCCCAAAACAGAAATCCCCTAAAAACCCTAGAGGCTCCCCAGTACGGTCGCCAATTTCTGCTATAGTGGGAAAACCCCCCTACGGACTACACTAGGGTTCTAAAGTGCAGGCAGAGCTAACTGTCTAAAGTCTCCTACACTTAACCACTATCCCGACAACACCCCGCATTCATATATAAAGTACAAAGTATAGGGATCCGGTAGTCTTACCTTGAACTTCGCTTCCGGTGTCGATCCCAATGCGTTCGATCGCTCGTCGATTGCATATCTCCTCCCAAGGCTGACCTACATTCACCAAAAGACAA
The DNA here is from genome assembly GCA_010110895.2 of Picea sitchensis. Taxonomy (NCBI): domain Eukaryota; kingdom Viridiplantae; phylum Streptophyta; class Pinopsida; order Pinales; family Pinaceae; genus Picea; species Picea sitchensis. Next base: position 11,334 of record SNQJ01S0058217.1, read on the forward strand.
ACAAGAAACTGTGAAGAAGCATTCTATATATGGATTAATGGGTTAGATGTCATAACATAATGTAAATCAATCATACAGATTAAACACATCATATGGCGGGACGACAAAAATACTTCTTTATATTAATATCATAATGTCACTTACAAAACGAGATTGGCCACTGCTCCTTGAACCCGGTCTTGGGCTCCTCTTCACCAAGCTCCAACTGCTTCCATGTATCCTTCTTCTCTCACACTTCTCTCTAGAGAATAGGCATAGGTTTATGGATGAGGAAATAGGGGCAAGAATGGGAAATTCTGGCTCAAACTCACAGTGTGGCTACAAATTCTTGGGGCAAGGGGGGATTAGGAAATGGGCAGAGTTTCACTGCTTTCATGATTCTCCCTAGAATGGGACCCCAACACCTTCTTTTATATGCCAAAAAGATAGTTATTCGGTTGGGTGACGGGCTATGGGCGGTCAATTGGTTAGGAAACTACCCAAAAGCATGTATTCCCTTGCAACTTTTTATTTTTTGCAACTTTTGTGGGTATACGTGGGTTGTAATGGTACAACTAGCGTACGTACGCGGGCAATAGTGGTGTAGCTAACATACATACACGGGCAATAGTGGTGCAGGGTGCGTACATCTTCAAAAATTTGGTTTTTAAGAAGAGTTATTCAGTATTGGCTTGGCAAAAATATTAAGTAAGATGGCATGCTGCTAGGTATGCATGTCTGGTGCAAATTAGGGTTATAACACTCTTGTGTGAGAGGTCTTTCTCTTGAAGAATATAGCAAAGGATTGGTTGGGTTTTCTTCCCTTGTTGAGAAGGGTTTCCCAAGATACTTATTGTGTACTTGTGCATGGTATTTTTTTCTTGTGATCTTGGTTACTGCAACAAATTGTTTATGGTGTAACTACAATTGTCTATGGTTCAAGTAAAATGCTAAAATTGGAATAAACTTCATGTTTGAGCCTAGCCTAGTGAAAATTCAACATTTACAAGGTCCCAATTTATCTAGGCGAGGGGACATTACCACCTTGGGCTCTTATTTAATTTTACAAATCAATTTGAAAGAATTTGAAGTTATAAGATTTGAATTATACAACCTCGACACTTGAACTAATGATTTTATTAAATAAAAATAAATTTTCCATTATTCATATGCCATGCAATCTTTGTCAAAATTGTAATTTTGGATTTAATGAAATTGCTATTTTTAATGTAGAAATGGATTCAACACCCTTGGATACTCCTATTGCAACTGGTTTGTGCAATGTTAACATCTAATATCTACAATTCCATCAATCCAAAATCATTATTGTCAGATTTACTAGATATATATAGTTAGTGTGGTTTGAAAAATCAAATTAAATATTTGGAAAGTGTGTGGCCAAATGATTTTATTCCTTGAAAGGAAAGTTTTGTCTTTGCATTCTTCTCTAAAATTACTAGAAAAGTTCATGTTGTTGTTTGTGTCATTTTTTTAAATATTTGTATTCCAAAAATATGTGAAATATTTAATAGTTTATGAGAGCAATTTTCTTAAGCGTTATAGGAAGGTGGGTTCCTGAACTAGAAAGAAGAAGTATTAATGCAGAGTAAAACCTATCACATAGATATATTAATGTAACAATGTTTTATTATGTATATGATTGTGGTAAGTTTGTAATTATGTGAGTCGGATTGTGGCTTAGTGGTTAATACAAGACATTGTTATGTAAAGAGTCCTAAGTTAAAATTTTGATTAGGGATAGTAGAGCCTCTTTTGTGTGTATGTGTGTGAGTGTGAGAAGCAAGGTGTTTGACCTCCCTAAGTTGGTTCCTCCACCTTCCGAGCGACTTAACTTATGTTCGAAAAATGAAAACGGTTTAAGTGGATGTTAATAGGATACTCTATCCTTTATTATGTCCCTATAGAACATATATGATATGCACATGAGTATTAAGATGTTCAGTGATGAGTCAATTTTTGTTGTTCCTATAGTTTCTCTATAGTTCAAAGATTGGAATTTTTATGTGATGGAATTTGTTGGATGGTATTCATCATGTGTCCATGTGTGTCATGTGGGTGGTGGTAGGTGTTAACCGCATCTATTAATGATTCATTCAATTCGTCATATGGTGGGTAATTGGAGTTAATTATAGGTTCCTTTGCTTAGTTTCTCATGAAGGGTGGGTCTCTCCCTCACTAACCCATTTGTTTCTTGTTGCTTATGCAACTATGTCTATCGACACTAACCCATTTCTTTCTTGTTTCTTATGCAATTATGTTTGTCAAGTCCAGTTATGTTTGTTGTTTTTGAGTGTCTTGTTATGGAGCTCAATAAGGGTGGCAAATGGCGTAAACTAGAGTTGTCATTATTGCATTGAATTCATCATATGGTGGGTGATTGTGGTGTTAATTAAAAATTATGGTGCTCAGTTTCTCCCTCGCTTGTGAAGGGTTGATCTCTCCATCATCGATTAGTTTTTTCAAATGTAACTAAATATGTAGTTCATTGTTGATTGTAATTTGTTTAGATGGAATCCCACCAGCTTACCATTTACATAGGATTTGAATCAAGAACATATAGCTAGCTTGTTCATATGGAGTGAAGGCATTTCTCTTAGTACTCAAGGTTATCTTTGTTATTTTAATACCCATGTTCCCTTATGGTGCTTTGTTATTTGGAAACTATTCTTAGTTGTTTAGAAATTACATTTCATAATTAATTCAAATAATGAGAGATAGAGTAATGTGTTAAGAGTATTTAGCCCATGCTTCTCGTTGGGATTGAAGTCTTATTTAATACAAATAGTTTATATGCAAGGTGGAGGATGGTGTAATGACATGCTATCATGTCTAGGTCATGCATACTCTCCATTGGGTTCTTCTCTGTACACATAAGAGAAACAACAACATTTACAAGCATTCTAAGTTATGTTCAATCACAAAATTCAGGTATTTCAAGTATAGACTCTAAAAACCTATTACTATAAATTGTTTTTTCATTGGATTTATTGAAACTATAGAAAATTTGTTGAACACATTTCTATAGTTGGAACCACATTATGGTTAAATATTGTGATGGGTTGTCATTCATTGGATATGTGGAGGAGTTGACCTGGTATGTTAGTTTGAATAGGCTAACATGCTTTTTTATTAAAATCTACTAGTACATATTCTTCCAGTTCCATTTCAATTGAATATTTGGTTCCTAACAAGTAGTATTTCAAGTTAGTAAGCTCCATTTTAGAGGGCAAAGGATATGGCAAGTTGGGTTAGCAAGCTCCATTTTAGACCATGATTTTCCTAAATTTTGGAGGCCAATTTTTTTGATGGGATGGCACCCCCTGGGTGGTATTCACTGGATGTCCATGCATAACGTGTGAGCGGTCGTTGTTGTTAACTACATTTGTTATTATTGCATTAAAGTCATTGTATGGTGGGTGGGTGGTGTTAATTGTAGGTTTTGGTGCTTGGTTTCCAAAGGCGATGGTAAGTGTATATCTGTGTCTTTTCTTGTGTCTAGATTTAGTCTTTTGGATTGTAACTAAGTATGTAGTTCATTACCGATTATAGTTTGTTTCGATGGAAGCCCACTATCTTACCATTTACGTAGGGGATTTGGATCAAGAGTAAATAGTTGGCTTGTTGACATGGAGGCAAGTCGTTTCTCTTAGTTTCCATATCCATATCCATGAAGTCCTCAAGGTTGTCTTTGATATTTTAATACCTATGCTTCCTTATGGTGGTTTGTTGTCTAGCAATTGTTCATAGCTATTCACAAACTACATGTCATAACGAATTCAGATTGATCAGGGACAGAGTAAGGTGTTAAGAGTATTTAGCCCATCTGTCTTTTTGGGTAAAATCATGAATCTGGGTAACACTTTTGTGAGAACGAGGTCGCGAAAATTGACAATGACAATTTTTTGTCCAAACTCTTGAATGTTTTTAGCCGAAAAAGCTTTCGACTAAAATGGTTTTTTCAGCCGAACGTTAAATCTGACATTGCCCTTGAAAAATATAATGGAAAATTTAAATCTAACAACAATTTTAAATCTAAAGTTAGTTTTTCCGTTAAATTAACTTTCGGTCGAACTATTAGTTTGACTGAAAACCTGTAACTATGGCACTTTTCAGAAAAGTATGTGTTCACTTAAGCTTACTCCAACTTGGGAAGGACCAGACTCTTTAAAATACTATGAATCTAGTTTCAGAACTAGTACCAACATTTTTAGAATTGAATCTACTTTCATTTGATACAATTTGTATTCAATTGAATTTATTTTTAGTAATTTTAGTTAATTTTATAAAAACATGTTTGTGTATTATCTTTAGATGACATAATGATTCAGTAAAATAAAAAAAATCAACATCTGCAATAATACACAGTGAAAAATGCTGGAAAATTTATATTACTGAACCTTTCACTGTCCTCTTCAAAAGGGTATTATTAGATTTTAATTTTAAATAAAAATTAAGACAGATACGTGGTGTCAATCTAAACGTGTTTAAAATCTGCAACTTTTTTCAGATTGGTCAAATTCAAAAACTTTTAGTAATTACAATATCCATATGTTGTCTTCAAAACTATAATCACACTTTAATAGACTCTATTTGGATTGATTTTTTTTTAATTTTTTTTTTAAGTAAAAAAGGTAGAACCTGCTATATTAAGTTATCAGAGAAACATTGACAAAATACACAGAGATATAGTTCTGAGCCACCAAAAAAGTTGTCGTTTTACCGGAAACCAGCAAAGTTTGGAAAACTGTTTTGCCCTTTGTCCTGCCCGAAGGAAACCAGGACAGATGGCCATAGGTCAAGTTTACATGTAGCAACAACATGATTAAACATAAAACAAACTAGCAAAGGAGAACCTAGATACCCGGTGACCTGTCGCCCTTGCCTCTCTGCCACGTGGACCTGGCTGGGATGGCGAATGGTTGCACACAGAATGGACATTTCCTCTTTGTTGGAGCATTGGAGTACGCGTCAAGGAGCAAGTCCAGACGATGTCCCATGAGAAGGGCTCTGTGCTCCTGGTTTGCCATGTGGCCTCGGAGTTCGAACACCAGAGCTAGATGCTCTGCACGGAGGAAAGGACCATGCAAGTCATTACCTGCATCATCGAAGATTCCGTTCCCCACTTCCACGTTCATCCTAGCTCTAGCTTCGATCTTATTCAGTTTTGCACCGGTCGCTTCCTCCTTCATCCCTGGTCTGGTCTCGTCCGCATTCCCTTCGGCGCAAGCCTTGTTCCGAGCTTCGTCCTCGATCGTTACCTGCACATCATGGAAGGTGGGGCTGTAGTCACCCATCCACGATATCTCCTCAACAATGCACACAGGGAAATCTTTTGTCGTCTCGTCTTTAGGACCGCTACCATCCTTGGAGTCCGGTGCCATGGCTTGGGGTTCCAGGGTGGTCACAAATTCCTCCACGAACGAAGTTTCTTCAACATAGCAGGTAGGAAACTCATTCGCGACACCACCCTCCAGCCTGCTTCTAGGCTCAATTGCCATGGTTTGACTGCTGCCCTCTGTCCCAGTCTCAACAATAATGGCATGCAGAGCCAATTGGTTAGCGCGAGCCCTCTTTCGGAGAATGGAGGTTGCCATCGACAGAGCGCGCTCCAGTTTCTCCCTCATTTGCCTTTGCTCTTTGTGGGTGTACCAGGCTGAGCCACGGCGAGGCCTACCTCGCTTCCTGGTCATTATTGCCGATTGGTATATAACAATGCAGAGAGGATGCAGCGAAACGAAAGTGAGCCAAGACGATAAGGAACCAGAGCTGCACCAGAGCTCCCAACTGACAGGGAGGCCCAAAACGAGAGCGAATCAGCTCTGTCTAGGCGCTCGAAATTTCAAATTGCCAAAAACCAGATTTGCCTAGCTATCCATAGACCCTGTCATGCTGAGTGCGGTACGAGCGAGAGTTTTCGCGTGAGGGAGGAGTCCCTCCTTTGTATAGAGGTTGTAATGGCCGACTACCATCGTAAATGCGGAGAGGATGGGTGGTGGCCATCAACATTTATGCTATGGCTCAATGCAGAGCCAGGTGGTGAGGCATTGCCGCATGTCACCCCATCCGGGTGTTTGGATTGTTGCAACATATTTAATTTTTCATAAAAAAAAAGTTTAATAATGAGTAAATTGACGTCAATAAACACAACTCATTATTAGTGCCTTCATTTTTAAGGAACATACTATCAAACAATTGCTAAATTGACATATCAAATGTCAATAAAAAAAATTCAAAAAATAATCAATAGAAAGCTAACAAAATCCATGACAAGTTTTGTTTTTATTGTAAAGCGAATTTCTAAATAAATAAATAAATACTTTTTTTTACTGAAAGTTGAAAAACTTTTGAAAATATATTTTATTTTCTCAAAAAACAAAGAAAATAGATGCTATTGCAAATTTATATGCAAGGTTTTTGGAATGCAACTAAATATGTAGTTCATTGTTGGTCATAGTTTATTTAGAGGGAAGCCCACCAACTTACCATTTACATAGGGGATTTGGATTAGGAACAAATAGCTAGCTTGATCACATGGAGGCAATTCATTTCTCTTAGTTTATATATCCATGAAGTCCTCAAGGTTGCCTTTGTTATTTTGATACATGTGCTCCCTTATGGTGGTATGTTGTTTGGAAAATGTTCTTAGTTGTTCACATGCTACATGTCATAATTAATTCAAATTAACGAGAGATAGAATAATGTGTTAAGAGTACTTAGTTCATCCATCTTATTGGGATTGAAGTCTTATTTACTACAAATTTGTCACGACATGTTGTCATGTTTGGGCCACATAGACTCTTTATTGGGTTCTTCTTTGTACATGGATGGAACAATAGCATTTACAATCATTTTAAGTGACATTCAATCACAAAATCTAGGTATTTCAAGTCTATACTCTAAAGGTCTGTTACTATAAATTATTTTTCCATGAGATTCATTGAAACTATGGAAAACTATTGAACATATTTCTATAGTTGAAACCATGTTATGGTTAGATACTATGACAGTTCGTTATTCACTGAATATGTGGAGGAGGCAGACCTGATATGTTAGTTTGAATAGGTTAAAATGATTTTATTAAAATCTACTAACATATATTCTTGCAATTCCATTTCAGTTGAATATTTCGTGCCTAATAATCAATATTTCAGGTTCGTAAGCTCCATTTTAGAGGGAAAAGGATTTGGAAAGATGTAATGGAAGATATTTTTGGCTAACAGAATGAATAAATCCCAACATGTACCGTGCTCTAATTTTCTATATTGCTTAATAAGCATAGATATGTATCCTCAAACCGTTAAAGGCTACAAAATGGAAAGTGGTCTATGAGCTTATGTGTTGAAGTAATTTGTTGTAGACTCTACTTACTTGCTACTCAACAGGTGACCTAACAACATTTATTCACTATGATAGTATTAATGATATTCTACCCAACAATGCTAAAGTCAAGTGCATGCCAGATGTTGGAATTCTCATTGATTCGTATCTGCTTAATTAAATATTAACTTTGATTACTCAGATAGAGGGGTAGGTAAAAAAAAACATGATTAGCATTACTAAAAAATAGTATAGATCCATTTAAATATTGGTTTTGTTTTTATCCCTACATGTGTTTTCAGTGTTCATATGAGTTTATCTTAATTTGTATTCCACAATTTATGCATATTCAAAAGTTTGATAATTTAATTACTTATAGTTGCCTTGAAAATGGTATAGGAATGTTATATCAAGAGGAAGCCAAATGAGATATTTCATTGATTAAATGAGATCTTTCATTGATTAAATGGTATAGGAATGTTATATCAAGAGGAAGCCAAAAGAGATCTTTCGTCGCATTTCATGTAGAAAACCCATTATTCTCTACAAATTTATTGTTAACAATAAGCCAAGTAAAAGACTACTTTTATTTGCTATGTACCCATTTTTCATTCTCATACTTCTATTAAATATGATATTGTATTGCAGGGATCTTCAAAACACTTGCCAGTTGCTTGCATATTTGAAATGAATCATGCAAGATGGTTGTATGAAATTCTTAAGTTTCTTGCATTCAAAATTATGTTTTGATGGCACTTCCTCTCAATAGATACCCCTTTGATATGAATTGTTACTAATAGTTGATGATACAAAATGGCAGTGTTTTTCCCTAGTATCTCTTAAAGTTGATCATAACACCACTTCTTGTTGTAAATTCTACATATTGTCCATCACAGGGAGATATAATCTCTTCTGTTAGTTTTCACTAATTGTCTTGTTAGCATATGATGTATTAATTGATCTAGTATTTTATATGGTTGGCATGGTATTTTCTATATATTAGAAACATTTTGGTACCAATTGCAACAAATCCCAATAATTATTAGCAAAAGTGCAATATGAATATCACAAATTATGCTCCATGGAATTTAAATATAATGGAATGCTACTTTTTGCAATACTCGATCCTCTTCTTTCTCCTCACTACAACCATAAGAATTTCTCATGGAATTCCAAGTTTAGTTTTTAACATGGTGTTGAGCACTCAAAACACCCTAAAAGACTTGTCGAAACTTCTTTCTTTTTGGGTACCACTTATTATTTTTGAATCAGAGTCACTGTTGTGGGATGGATATATTTATATGTTGTTATTGAGTCTTGTTATCAGTTATTCTTGTTTGGTTTGAAATTATTGACGGATTGATTTTTATTAGTAACATGGAATGAAGGGCCTAAAATGTACACAGTTTAAACTTTTTCAACGGTCGTCGATCGACAAATTTCGGTCTATAGTATAGTTCTTTAACTTCACCGATACGTTTTCGGCGTCAACGAGATCCAAGATACAAATCACAAATACAGACAACCATAACAAATCGTCGGTCGTTAATCGGCAATACATTTTTGGCATCTGATTGAAACCTTTAAATATATGCATCTGATTCCTTTT